>WTSP01020167.1:6583-55971 GCA_025331215.1 Actenoides lindsayi
GGTACTTCCGCCCCCCTCCGCGTCCCCCTCGCTCGGCCCTCCCGCTCCCCACGGCTCCTTCCCCGCCGCCCTGGCCTGGGTGCTGGGGACAGTCCCAGGGGCTGCGGCTGTCACACGGCGAGGGCAGCCCGGCCTCGGAGGAGCTGATAAACAGCCCGGCGCGGGGACACGGTGTTTACCCAGGCCGAGGGACGCTGAAAGCCCAGATGGCCGCGTGGCTGATGGAGCTAAAGATCGTGTGGGGCTGGGGGCGGCGAGGGGCTGCCAGGGGGCCAGGGGAGACTGTGGGATTCGAACCTGTCCCTTCCTCCCAGCACTGGCCACCTGCTGCAGGTCCCCACCCAGAGCCACCAGCAGCCTGGAGAGAGGACGGCCCTTGGGGACAGCCCTGTGCCAGTTAGGTAGTCACTAGTGGCACAGTGACTACCCCGAAGGTGCCCCCGCTGCCGTGCCAGGGCCGGGCGGTGCCATCCGGCATCCCAACCTCAGGAGTCCTCGGCAGGGGGCCGCTGCCCTGTCCTCGGTGCGTCCCCTCCCCCCCCGGAAAGGACAAGCCCCTGCTCACGGCAGGGGCTGTGGGAACAGTCCCCCCCTCGCCTGCTGCCGTCTTACCCACAATCATCCCAACCTCGCACCGGTGATCTTCGTAGTAGCAGGAGATCATCGTGGCCACCGTGTCGTTCACCATTGCCACCACGTCCATCTCGAAGTCCTGGGGAGGGAGAGGGACTGTTGGGGTCTCGCCAGGGTCTGGGCTGTCCCCGAGGGCGAGGTTACACCTATCATGTGCACGCGTGCGCGCACACATGGAAGAATCCTTCCCGGGGAGGTGCCGGGCTCTGCAACGGGGCGTTGCAGAGACAGCCGGGGCTGCCGGGGTCTCTCAGCCACTGTGGTACCAGCATGACCAGTATGATGATCTCACCCCTCGCCGTTTGATGGCATCTCTCAGGAGCCCGACCACGTTGTTCCCTTCTGCGCCCGAGGCTTTGAAGCCCTTGGTCCAGTTCAGGAGGATGCCCTGGAATGAGGGGGAGACCAAACCAGGGCTGTGAGTGTAGTTGGGTCACAGGGACCCCCCGGTCCTTGTGCTGCCTGGACACCCCCTCACCTTGTCGATGTCCTCGTGCCGCACGGGGAAGGAGAAGGTGAAGCCCAGGGGCAGCTTTTTGTGCTTCATCTGGTGTTTGTCCAGGAAATCGGAGATGCACTCGGAGATGTAGTCAAAGAGCTGGAAGAGAGGAGGTCCAGCCTTGGCTGGGGGCTGTCCCCATTGTCCCACTACCCATGGCCAGCCACCGTCCCCACCACAGGTCCCTCGAGCATGGCCAGACTCCGCACCCCCCCCCGGCTTGTGCCAGCTGGAGGAATGAGGTGACATCAACTGGTGTCCCCACCAACCCGCAGCACGGTGTGCCTTGTGTGGGAGGGGACAGCATGCCCCATGGGCCCAGCTCACCATCTCGGCCGTCCCTGTCATGGCATCCTCCGGGATGGAGTACATCTGGTGCTTCGTCTTCACCTTCCACTGCCCTTCCTCCCCCTCGCCCACTTTCACCAGCATCACGCGGAAATTGGTGCCCCCGAGGTCCAGTGACAGGAAATCTCCGACCTCTGCAAAGCCGGGGAGGGGGGACGCAAACTCAGGAGGGGGTTTCGGTTTCCCACGCTGAGCTCGGTGAGGTCCGGGGAAGAGGTGATGCAGCGGAGGACCAGGAGTGACACCCATCCAGCCTGTCAGCACCGTACCTGAGCCCTCGGGTGTGGAGCGGACGTAGGTGGGCAGCATTTTGACGGAGGCTTCCTCGTGTGTCTCCAGCTTTAGCCCTCGGTCCATCTCTTTTTGCATCCGGTACATCACCTTCTTCAGGTCCTCCTCCTTCAGCCGAAACTCCGACAGGATCCGCTCCACCTGCGGCGGGACGGGCGGCATCAGCTGGGGACGGGGGGCACGGGACACGCGTGGCCTGCCCCGCAGCGAGTAACCCGGGTTTTCCTTCCCCCGGCCCCGGTTCTGCCCATCAGCACAGACAGCCCGAAGCACCTCAGCCCATCTCTCCGTTCTCCTGCCTCCAACCTCACAGACACGCGGGCGAATCTGCAGGACCGGTGCGAGCCGCTGCCGGCCCCGACCCCCTCCCGGTGCTGCCGGCCAGGTGTCTGTGGTCGGCACGACCGTCCCCGTGCCGGTCGCTTTCCCGTGACCCCGGCTGGCTGCGTTGAAGCCGGTGCCGTTCCAGCAGGACTTGGACCGGCGACCCGGGACGTCCCATCTGCCGAATCCCAGGGTCTTTCCTGGCCGGGAGCCGCTCCGGCGATGCCATTCAGTAGCTCAGCAGCCCCCACTGAGGATGTGGGACCCCTCCGTGTCTGCAACGAGGACACTGCATCCTCCTTGCTCCCCTGGGTCCATCCTGGTCCCTGTCCCCTCAGCAACCACAGGTACCATTTTCGGCCCATCGGACGAGGGGCCGAGGGCAGCCAGGCCCACGGGCAGGATGGAAATGGTCCTCACCTTGCTACCAGGGAGAACGGCAGGGCCCACTCGAGGGAAGAACCGGCCAGGCAGGCCCTGTATTTACCCTTTACGCAGCAACCCTGGGCTCTGCCAGCGGCACAGCCTCCATTAGCCACGGCACGTAATCGGGGGCAGGCAGCCCCAGGCTGTCAGATGGAGCCGGGGGCAGAGGGCAGAGCGAGCGCTCGCGGCTCGGCCAGATGCAGCCGGCGGCATTAGAGGGCTCATTAGTCACCGGGATCCGGGCAAGCTTCGAACGCTCCCGCTTGCGCTTTCGCTGGCAGACGGATGTTTTCCTCGAGCCTGCCGCCGCTCCCCGATGTGTTGCAGGGTGTAAAAGGCTTTGGGATGTTGTTCGGAACACCCCAGCATCGGGAGAGCACCCACCGCCTCGGCTCGGCCAAACCTACTGCCGCTCATGAGCTTCTCGGTGCCTCCTGGCCCCGAATGCCATCCCTCAGCCTCTGCCCCCCGAGCTGGGGCTCGCCCCAAATAGCCCCTTGCCCCAAAAGCTCCTGCCCTGCACAGCCCTCGTGCCCGGGGGGCCTTGGCCACCACCCACAGCCGGGGAGGATCCCAGCACCCCGGTGCCTCTCCAGCCGTCCTGCCCGGTGCCAAAGGCCAGGGGGGCCATTGACACTGAACCCCCAGGTGCCGTTCAACCAGTTGGGGTTGCACCATGGGAGACAACGCTGTGCCGGGGGCTGCCACCGACCACCCCAGAAAGGAGCCAGGGCAGCCCCGGCAGCACCGCGGTGAGGTTTGCCGTGACCCCGAGGGTGACCCTGGACTGGCTGGGAAATTCCTGCCGGGAAAAGCAGCGGGCCGGATTCAACCCCCTTGCTGGAGCCGGCGGCTGAAGGCACTCGGCGTTGCGTGGGGCAGAAGCTGCCCCGCAGCACCGTTCAGCACATGAATGCCAAACTTGCTGGAGCCCAAGGGGCTCCATCCTGGGGCTGACACTTGAGGATGGCAGCAGAGGGTCCAAGTTTTATTTCTCCAGCAGTCTTTCCATCTCAGGCACTGTGTGCCCCGACTCATCCCTTCTCTTGCCTCCAAAGCAACATGTCTGGCTCTTCCCCGGCAGGATTTGGCTCTTCTCACGTGGCCAAAACTGGCACTCAGCTTCACAAGGAAACTCTTTGCTCTGACACATCCCACAAAGGGGACAGGGCTGGAAGCCGCGTGGCCCAAGGCCGTGGTGGCTGCGGTGCCTGACTGTGCTGGCCACGCACTCCTGCTCCCGCCACGTGCCGTGTCCCCTCGGTGTGCCCTGCACGTCCCAGCCCGTGGTGGGGAAGCGTCTCGCCGTCCTCGCCCACAGCCCCGTGGGCTTGATCCATCTGGGACAGGAGATGGGAGCAGCTTCCCCCAGCCGGCGTTCGGCCGGGGCTGAGCTGGGTGCTGCGCTGCTGGGCGCCTCGGTGACGACCGGCCGGAAGAGGCGATGGGCCCCATCTCATCCTGGGGCTGGCAACAAGATGCCAACAGCAAGGTCCGGGTGGTGGGAGCGTCCCACAGACGCTCCCCGCTCTGTCCTGACTCCTCGGTGCCATGCAGATGGGGTACGGCCCGAGCTGTGCCGAGACCCAGAGCACCCCAACGCGGAGCCCCGGTTTACGGCACCGGGCCCCCTCCTCGGAGCACGCTGGGGGGTGACCCTGGGGACAGGGACCCCCTGGGCACGTTGGGGCTGACCCCAGGTCGCCCGGCTCCACCTTCTGAGCCGACGTGCTGCCCGCCAGCGTCCTCACCCGCCGGCAACCTCTGTCCCCAGCGGGGACCGTGCCCGGTGGGCGACGGCCACAGCGCCGGGCCGCTCGCCGCAGGGACGGCTGGCAGCCCGGGGAGGGCCCGCGCCACCCCCACACCCTCCGGGTGCCCCCCACCCCGACCGCCCGTCAGCCCCCAACCCCGGGACGGCCCCGTCGGCCGCCTCACCTTCTCCTTCCTGCCGCTCTCCATCCTGGCTCGGTGATCCAGCATGGGGGCGGCCGTCGGGGCGGGGTGGGCTGCGGGCCGAGCCGTCCCCCCGCAGAGCCCCGGGCACCCCGCCGCGGTGCCTGGCCGGGGGAGCGAGCCCCCTTCCCCGTCCCGCCTGGCGTCCGGCCGGCGCTGGGCTGCTCCCTCCTCCTCTCGGCCGGCGGGTGCTCCACTTTTGCCGCTTTATCTCATCCGACGCCCGGCGACGGCAGCCCCGTCTGCAGCGCCCGCCGAGGCTTTGGGGAGGGGGCTGCCCCCGATCTCGCTGCCGGCTTCCGGACCCTCAAGCAGAGGGGCAGGGAGAGGGGCCCGGCGCCCGGGCGGGCTCAGCCCTCTCGCCCCACATCGCGGGGCCGCGGCCCTTTGCGCCGGGTGGGTTGCGGGTCACGCTCTTCCCGCTCGCTTCCTCTCCCCGGGAGGGGGATTCACCGGTGCCCGGGGGGCTTTGCGGGGGGGTGGGGGGGGGGGGGGGGGGGGAGAAATACAGAAAGTGGCTGCTGTCTTCCAATAAAAAGTGAGTTTCCCCACTCATAAATCTTTTGGCTATCTATTCTTTACCCATCTAGTGTCTTTGCTTTAAAATTAAATTATTTTTTTTTCTCCTCTCTCAAGATCCTCTTTACTTCCCATGCCTAAAGAAAAAAAAAAAAAAAAAAAAAGGAAACCCACCTCTGTGTTGCATTTGCTCAAACTAACCCAGAGTTAATTAACATAGTATCTTAGTATCTAGTGGTCACTGAAAGTCATAAGAGATATATAAGGCTGTTACCATAGAATTACTTGAACTTTTAAACAGAATTGTCTTGGTTCAGATACAACTTCCTTCTTAAAATTGTCTTATAATTTCTTGCTACTAGCTAGTAGCTTTCAGATGGTCCTATTCTACCAGTTAAGTATTATCTTCAGGATCATAATCATCATATCACATTTTTTTTTTTTCATGCCAGCAGATTTCATTCCTTTTGTCTAAAGCAGAATGATTTTCAGTTAACCAACAGACATCTTTCTGTTTAATGCAATAATGGTTAGAAATTTCATTTGCAGCTTACACCTGAGGATTTAAATAGGTGAGACAGTTGAATGAGAAGAGAGAAGCTAAGGCACTAATAAGTGAAGTTATATGTTTGGGCAGGTCAGTGGAAGAGAATAGTTTATACCATGACTCTGAGGTTAACATGCTGACCACCAGCATGACTGAAATTAAGCATTATAAATATCCATATAATCAATTCCATACTTTTCTCAAGACTTTTGTGATAGTAGTCAATGGTACTTCATTTTTATTTAGGCAAGTTTTTAAAAAGTGCTCCTACTAAGAAATTTCAAGTAGATAGATAATTTGTAGTGAAATGCCAGTCTGAGTGTGGAATTTTCCAACACTATAAACAATTATTCTGTTCAAATAAGCAACATCAGCCTATCACTGTTTTCAGTAGTATTTAGGTGACTGAAACATTTATTACCTGTTCTTTTACATCACAACAGTTTGTACTGCAGGTACCCACAGTGTTTTCTTTCAGGCCACTTGCTCTATGAACAACCAAAGTGGTTTACTTTATTTTAGGACTTAAAACAGCTAAAATGCCTCTTTTACATTTTACATGAATAAATATGAACTTTGTAAGGTCTATGGGGGGAAAAAACCTGCCAGTCACTGGATAAATGTTTAAAGCTCATCCTTACTGTTTTGCAGCTGGTGCCCTTTGCTGAAGGATATTTCCTGTGCTGCAAACTCTGAATAAAAGCATTTCATTTTAAGAATGCAATTAGAAACATCTGTTGTTCTAGGACCTTTATATTGAGAAAGTCCTCTGTATACCAGGAAGGAATATTTTTAAAAACCCATTTTCAGCAGCTTGATATCTGTCTTCCACCACCTTATTACATTAGAACCCTCCAATAGTTAAGCATCCAGCTTCCAGTTTTGATACCACAACATATATGACCTAGCAACTGCTATTTATTTAATTTCACTGGACTGTAGAAACAAGTAAATAAATTTTCAAATGGCTTATTTCTTGGGACCTTCATAAAATAAGTAGCCAGCAGCTAGATGGCAGGACTTTCATGTTCCTTCATCTTCATGGAGTTTCAAATCAATTGTAGAAGAATGAATGATTTGCAGCTCGAATTTTAACCCAGGAGTCTCAAAGCTTTGCCAGTCCAGTCACAGAAAAGTGCAAGCTTTACCTGAGACTAGAGTTTATTTGAAACTTACTCTCCTCTTTTATCCTATTACCAAGTGGAGCATCAGCAAACAATAAAGATGAGAAACAGAGATGAGATTAGTGAAATATCATTATGAATAGCTTTCCCAAGATCACAGTTGCTGTGTTTCCCATTCAGACAGTATTACTCAGCACATACTTAATTGAGGAGGCATATTCCTGGACCAGTTTAAGGATATAAACTAGCATCAAAGGCTTAACTGGTTGAACAAGAAAGTGTAAGACTGAAGCTTGTGCACTGTTCTGTATAAAAAGTGGACATTGCAAGACAAATTACAAGACAGAAAGAACAAAAGTAATAAGAGTCATGTTCTAATATCTTCAGTTTCATACACTGCTGCATATAGTAGTGTCTTTGATTTCTCCTTACCTTTGTGGCAGTCAAAAATTGCAACATTGATAATAAAAATGAACATACATATGAAAGTCTAGAGTTATTTTAATTTCTTCTACAGAACCATTAATTATGTCCATTCTGGTGACTCCCCAGGTACCCCTACAAGTAAACAATGGATTCCTCAAAGATAAGTAACTGGTTCACTGTTCAGCACACATGTGTTTATTAGTTTCTTTGTTCAGCAATGTGTTAGGACAATAAATAAATAAATTCACTAAAACCTTATTCCTAATTAATCCCTCAAAAATCTACAATTAGTAAAATTTAACTTAGAAAGTAAGAGTCCTGGGACATCTGATTAGAGATTTTGATATAGAAGAGGTGCCAATGAAACAAGAAGTAGCAGTTTAGAAATTGAACATGCTCTCCACATATAATTAAAAAAAAAAAGGCTGTGACAATTCTTTTCACTGTTAAATAATCCAGCCAATCCACATGTAGCAAAAACATTCTCTTGGTCACTAAGGAAAGATCCCCTTCCATTGGTAGTATAGTGCTTTAGACATCAAGCTTTTACTGCCAGATTCTGTCAAAGACACCTTCTTAAACTCTGAGGACCTCCAAATGTATGTGGTTTAGAAATGATAGTCACAAGATTAACTATTCTTCATAAACTACTATGTTGATGAGGGCTCTTTACAGTAAAGTCTCTTAATCAGATTTGTATTGGCATCTAGCTAAAAAAATAAATCTAAAGGATAGACAATGACTAACAAACAGCTTGCAAAGAATTAAAAAGAATATTTTTCGGTTAATGCTAATGTAGTGATTAATATAATCAATCTGATCAAGTCCTTTAAATCATGTTTTTCTTTTAAGTCAAATTACTTAAATAACCATAACAGAATAAACTTTTTTTATATTGAAACTAGTAATTCAGGACCCGCTGATATTTCTCCAAGTCAAGCTAGTGAGCCTTTACATTGGTTGCTCCTCAAACTTATAAATAAAATGAAAGTCATTAATTTGGGGACTGACTTTCCACAAGAAAATCCAGAGAATTCTGCAGTGCTATAGTGATAGTGAATAGTCACCCAATAATGAAAACTCATGTTAATTGCAAAATTTTATATATAGTACTATGTAATAAGATTTATTTTTTTTTTTGTAGGTGCTAGCATTCATATAATGCTGTAGATAACAAAGGTTTCATTTTTCTCAGGTAAAGCTATTGTCCTTTCAAAATAGTTTTTGCAGATGAAAAGTTCATCAGCTGATTCTGAGCCTGCAATAGCAATTAGTTTTGAGACTTGCCTGGTTCAAACCTCTCTTGCATAAGTGTTCTTAAAAACCTACTTTCTTCTTATCGTCACACTACTTCATTTTCTTTGGTTCTTATTATGCAGAATGTAGTTATATATTACAGCACTTCAAAAACTGCTTATACTACTTTCTTCCACCATCTTTACTTGCCTTTCTCCTACTAACCAGAATGAACATGAATGAGAATGTGAGTCACCAGAGTACCTTGGCTCATAGCTACAAGTTACAATAAGCAAGTACTGCATTCCAAAGGTCTCTGCCTTCTCTACAAGTAGGGATGCAGGAGAAAAGCCTTCCCTCACCATGGCAAATGTTGTTTCACATGTAAGTAGTCTTATTCACTCTCCTAGACACATTTTCACAATCAACATTACCTACATGCATAATTCTTGAGATCACATGTCATTCAGGTAAACAATACTATACAATTTTCCTTTCAAATCAGAGTCTACATTTAGTCTATACCAAGGGCAAAAGCACAGCAGTTTCCGTATCACCCAATGACTCCCCTGCAGCCAAGAATCAGGAAAAAAGAAAGTTAAAATAAAAACAAATTTAATGAAACAGCCAGACTAATGCCTATACAAAGTTATATTTACCTTTGCAAATACAGTAATCACAATAAATGGGAAAGTAGCTTTCAGGAGCAAAACGGAACGCAGGCTCCTCCAGCGACGAGAAGCAGGAAAACCTTTGTAATCAGCAACTTCCCCCTTTATACTAAGCATGACATTTATAGGATGGGACACACCTGAGAGTCAGCTCAGGGCAGCTGCCCTGGCTAACTCAAAACTGTTAACAGCCTGCAGACTGTGGCTGGCCTATGATTCCTTCCCACCGCAATTATGACAATCATACACACAGACTCTAAAAATCTACAAGAAGTATGCTTAATAACGTGCTGGAGAAAGTGCCTCCTCTTGTTTGACCAGAGAAAATTAACAAAGAAAATTAAAAAAAAAAAATAAAATAAAATAAAAATAAAAAAAAGAGCAGTACTTATTACAAGGTACAAGGTGAGTAACTTCGTAATAACCCAAGTAATCTTTTTGCTATTTACTTAGCATGAAAGGTGTGTTTGTATAGAATCAGTGAAAACAGATTTTTTCTGTTCAACCAAGTGCAAACTTTACGATAGTAGGTGTGTTAGATTTGGCATTAATTCAGAATTTTATCTACGCATCATCAACAGGGATGAGCTGATGTTATAGGAACTCATCCCTGGAGCTCCGACACTAAACATGGCTCATTGCCCCTACAGTCAACTTACCATTTTCCTGCAGGTGCCACATAATTTATCTGTAGTTAGTATTGTGGCATTGTAGAGAACTTTAGGATCCAGTTCTGCTTTAGAAAACTTACTAGATGAAGAGGAATGCATTTTTTCCTGTAGTCATAATGCTGTATGGTTATGGAATAAATAAAAAGGGTATTTTTGTTTTGATTTACTACCTGGACAATAGATTTGAAAGTCATGACTCTTCCATGTTCAGCTACACGCATTTGGCAAGCCAAGTTACTCATCTGTGACAGGAAAAGAATAATCAGGATTTCCCTATTATTCCCTTAAATTTTCCCTAACTTATTTTCCCTAAATCCTGTGAAAGTGCCTTCACAGAACACCTGGGGCAGATGAGGATTGCCAGCCACTCCTCAGTTAACAGTCATCAGTTACTTTTCTTTCCTCATCCTCCATTTCATGGCTGAGATTTTAGCAAAGAGAAAGCAGGCACTGTTATTAGATGTTTGCACTAATGCGCAAGTACTTAAGATGTGGATTTTAATTATCACAGTGTATGATTGGTCAACTCTTGCAGGGATTGGTCATCTTTGAGTTAGCACAATCCGATGATGCAGCTCAGAGAAGCAATCTAAATGCAAGCAACTACCTGATCCAGTGGCAACATGCAGTTTGGAAGTGATCACTAGTCAAAAGACGTATTTTCCTCTTTAGCCCGAGTTCTATTTAAAAATGTTTACTTCTACAGAACTTTAAAAAAACCCCAAACAACTAACCTGCTGCTCCTAAATCAACTAAATTTCTATTACAGACTTAGAAGAATGCCTTCCAGAACCTGCTACCCCAGGATGTATGAATCAGTCTGCCTCAGTTACCTCTAATTGAAGAGAAGTTTCAGAACTTTTTTCTTAGTCCAGTTGCCTAGGTAGTAAAGCTTATAAGGAAATTCAAACACTTCTACATAAAAGTTTTAACTAAAACCATAACCATAAGAAGTGAGGGCCTTTAACTATTTCACCTACTGGGCAGCTTTTCCCCTCAGAGACTTTTCACTGAGATTAAGCTGCCAATCCTCTTCTTTGACTTCAAAGAGCTTTTCTCTCCTTTAGATATAAATAGACCACTGCAGACTCCCAGAGAGACAGAAAACCATCCACCTGTATCGATTTACACAGTAGAAACCCTGAAACTCAACAAAACTATTTTTTCAGGCTCCATTTCCACATATGAAGCTCGACATTTCTGAAGGCCTCCTTTCCTCCCTTCACCAAAGGGCCTGGTCTTTCTCCTTATAAAGAGTCAGACAGTATTACAGCTCTGATTCTAGCAGGTTTCCAGACAGCTACAGACTTAAACAAATCACAAATCTACCCTTCACTTCGTCTTCAAGCCTCCTTTCTTGCTTAACAGTGCTTTATAGTGAGCAGGCGCAGCAACCTGATGTGCAGTTGGGGGTAACTCCATTTAACCCATATAAAGCTAGTCCTGTATTGTGCTATAGCATTTGGATTCTGTATCTTTGTTATTCTTGAGGGTAAAAGTAATAGTACTTCTATATTAAAGAATAAAAATACCTACAGTTTGTTTGCTATTTTTTTGCTGCTCATGATGTCAGTTATCTATCTATCTTGATGATTTTGCATCTTTGTTTCCATCTTTTTTTCACAGAGTTACCAATTTTTATCCTGTTCAGTGAATTTCTATATTTTACTCATCTGGGGAGAAATTATTTCAGTTCTTCATTGTCTAGACTGTATGGGTAACTTATGTAGATTTTTTTAATAGAATCATAGAATGGTTTGGGTTGGAAGGGACCTTAAAGATCATCTAGTTCCAAACCCCCTGACATGGCCAGGGACACCTCCAACTGGACAAGGGTGCTCAAAGCCCCATCCAGCCTGGTCTTGAACACTTCTAGGGATGGAGTATTCACAACTTCTCTGGACAACCTGTTCCAGTGTCTCACCACCCTCACAGTGAAGAATTTCTTCCTTACATGTAATCTAAATCTACCCTCTTCCAGTTTAAAGCCATTACCCCTTGTTCTATCACTACATTCCCTTGTAAAAAGTCCTTCCCCAGCTTTATTGTAGGTCCTCTTTAAGTATCTATCAACTCACTTATTGCCTGACTTGTATTTGTGTTTGGGATTGCCCCAACCCTGGTGCAGGACATTGCACTTGGCCTAGTTGAACTTCATGGAGCTGTCACTGGCCCATGTCTTAAGCTAATCAAGGTCCCTCTGGATGGCATCCCTTGCTTCCAATGTGTCAACCACACCACACAGCTTGGAGTTGTCTGTGAACTTGCTGAGAATGCACTTGATCCTACTGTCCATGTCACCAACAATGATGTTAAACAACACCAGTCCCAATAGTGACCCCTGAGGAATGCCATTTTACCTTTCCCTTTTCATGTCCGGCTTATATATGTGCATATAGCCACTAAATATTTTCTGTATGATAAGCTGAAGAACATTCTGACTTTGAAAAATGGCCTCATACAAAGTGAAAGCTGTTTATTCCATCACTGTGGGATAGCATTTGTTTTCTTTGTTCTTTGGCATAGAAAGTCTGAAAATAGAATTTATTAGTACTAGGACTGTGTGTATCTTTTCAAAAAGTACCTCATTATAACTCTAGTCTGGTAAGCAGTTTAAACCTAAATTTACCATCATTTGAAATATAAACCTATTCTCACAGTGTTGCTCAGTGTTGCTCATATTCCTACATTCAGAAATTCATAGTAATTATGATTAAAAGAGATGTTTATAGCTTGCAAAAAGACTAAATTATGTTATTTTTTAGATTATTCTATTCTTACATAACTGCTAATCAGTTCATTCCTAATTTTGCTTGGATTTCAGATTTTTTAATAAAGCAAATCCTAGAACTCTTAGCTCAATATGGGTAATTAAATATTGAAAATAATCCTGCATTTCTCGTGAGTGCATCTTTTAAATATTTCTGGACAGGTTATGGACATCGTTTTTCACTGTGAGTGGTAGAAGACGAAAAGGACACGTATCTTCCTTGCTTATGCATATGTGAGATCCTGAAAAGGTCCCACATGCCTTTTCATATCTGGATTTCCTGTGCCAAGAGAACTTAACAAATTTTTAATTTGAGTTCCATGCCCCAATTTCCACCGGGGATCTTGCAAACACTTGTGGTTCAGGTTTGTTATCAACCAAAGGAGAAAAAAAAAAAAAAGATCTTTGGGAGTGACAGAAGTGCTTTTGATGATTGTAATTTCAAAATAAAATTGCTGTTATTTCCGCTTCTGTAGTGGGAGAATGTAAAGAGATCACAACTGTCATTTTTAAGCCAAGAAAATACGCTTGTGATAGGATATGTGGCTGTGACTTTGTGGTCTATATAGCCACAAGAAATCACACACACAAAAAAAAAGAAGGTATTTTAGGACTTCTGGTTTCTACAGTGAAATCTTTTTCTTACTAAACTTAATGGCAAAATTACCACATACTGCAATTGAACAGAACTTCTCTGGGAGCCTTCACTACCTGGGGCTTCTTCCCTAATTGTTAGCTCACGTGTCCTACTTGTTTCAGAACATATATTTATATCTTCTCTCATCTCGGATAGCTTGGAATGTGAAAATTCATATTGTCCCTTATTTCAGGCATTCTCCTCTTGCAGCATTTCATTCGCAAAATCGAATGGGAAACACATCTGTCATTCCTAGGCACCTTTTTCTGTCAAGTGATCATAAACCAAATCATTTCACAGTAATTTACACACTACTATTCTTCCTATAAGCCATATTCAGCGGCTAAAGCAGAAAATGTCTTAATTTCACAGTAGTATCTTTTATCCCTTTCTTTTAAAACTATGGCAATAACACTGAAATTATAAATTATTGGGGGAAAAAACCCAACAAACAACATCCTGCTTGATGAACCTATTTGTGAGTAAGCAATCATCAAATTCAGTGATGTTTCACCACAAATTTCTATCAACGTTTAAAATCTTAGAGAGGCCAAATTAAAGGTCACCAAAAAAATATTTTGCATGAAAGAATGTCAGAAAGAATCGTTAATTCCCACAAGAACCCTTAAATGGGTAAAACAAGAGAAACAGATGAAATGCATCTGCATATCTTTTAAAAGGGCATGGGGCACAGCAAGCCCAGAAGTATTCCTGGAAGTGCAGAAAACACTTGCAGATCCACAAATGTTGACAGAAATTGTAAGTACAGCTTTAGATGTACAGTTTACAATCAACAAGCTCTCCTTTTCTTTTGTCACTTTGTTTCCTGAACAGTCTTGTTTATGCTCTGGAGAAAATTGTCTTCTTGTCTGAACTGGGACAGTTAAGTTAACAGTATGTTCTTCTAATGAGATTTCCTGTATTCCAGATAAGAAACAAATATTTTTATTAGGACTTTTTAAAAACTAAAGACAGATACATCTAGGGATGTGCAGTTACTAGAGATGCAATTACCATGGAGGAAAAGAATGGATAAATACAAAGGTAAACATAATCAAAGAGTGTGCTTCTCATACCAATTTTAATCAGCAAATTGTAATGTTTAAGTTCCACTTAATGAGCTCTATTAAGTATCCTACTTAGGAGGTGGGCAAGGAAGTCAAATCAGGTAAATGGGGGAAGGCATTGATAGTGTTGGGCAACAAGAAACATAGCAGTCAGATAGTGATAAAGTCCTGGTGATCTATCTTGTATTGATCTTCACTAGTTTGACCCTTCATGATTGTCATTAATTTGATTAATTGCCACCAGTCAGTTTAGTTAGCATGTATACTTTTGTATGAATTGTAGGGTAGTCATCATTCTTTCCCCCTTTTCTAATGGGCTTGAATTTGGTAGTGAAACATTTTAGCGCAGAAATGCTACATGAGATACAACAATTGCTTTTACCTTTGCTGCCATAGTTCTAGGTCAAAAGGCATTTAATATATATCAGGTGGAGCCTGTTTGGAGAGAGTATGTTAATTTCTCACCAGCCACAAAGAAATTTCTTCTGATTTCACATCCAATTATTCACCACTCAGTGGAGAATGTCATGGAAATTAAATCTTGCCCTAGTGAAATTTTGCTGATATGGAGATGTATTTAGATTTTTAACTTGTTATTCCTGGCAAAGAATGTACTGATATTTGAGTATGTACTTCGGCATCTTTAATTTTGAAAACATCACTTAGTTTGCAGAATATATTGCAAAAAACTGTACAGGCAGCACTTGTTCCTTAGATTTACAGGTTTTTTTTCATTTGCCATAAGAATGATTTGTTACATTTGAATGTTCAGTGTTCTCTAAGGTTGCACAATTCTTGCTGCTTTTGCAAATTAAACCTGTTTACATGAGAGTTTCTTTGACTGCTGATTAATGAAAACCCAATATAACAGACACAGACAGACAGACAGTCAGCACATTGTGTTTATGGGAAAAGAAACTTAGCGGCAGTATGTTCCTGAAGTGCCCTGGACTAAGTATTTAAATAGTAATGCTTAAGCATTGTGTTACTATCATGAAAGATTGCAAGAAGCTTGCAGAAATGAGCTAGATGGTCATACCAGAATAATTAATGAGATGCACTTTCTAAAATCTATTTATATAAATGTATATAAAATCAGTCAGATACAGTTTGCAGGACAAATTTCCACATTTGTCTTTAAAGAAAAATGTTCATGAATCTTAGCTGTTAAATAATTTTCACATCTCATAGCAGTTTATCATGAATAGATATTTGATATGCAAATTTAAATAAAGTACAGACAATAAAGTTATTACTGTCTTTCAAAGTGTGTGCGAATATCTATTTTGATTTGCTAAGGACTGAAGGTTGCCAACTGAAAAGAGATGGAGAACAGTTAGACACGCTAATTTGTTTCCCTTTTCACTTGATTTAAGGCATCTACAGTACAAGGCCTCACCAGAAATTATAGCCATTGCTTCATCTAACACTTATTATCAAATTACACATTTCAAGTGAATATTAAATTACCATAAGAATGAAGAGTAAAATGGAGATTGGATGGAGGAAAAAAAAAAAAAAAAAAAGGAAGAAAAATATTTTGAAGCTGAAGTATAAACTGAAACATTTTGATTAGGGATGTTTTTTATGGGTATATAGAAGACTTATTCCTGGGTCTGCTGTTTGGGGATTTTTTTCTAAATTTTTTTCTGCATGTATTTTGTCCACCCATTTTTCAGACTGAGGTTGGTATTATCTTAGATGGTATTTGCACTTTATCTCACCCATGTTCACTGCTTTAATAGTATTAATGTCTGGGTTTTGACAAAGCACAAGTATGAATGCCCAACTAAATTCTGAAAAGTCTTTCTAATTTTCTAAAATGTAAGCATTTTCATGGCTTCCTAATGAGTATCATGGTCACTTAATAGCTTTTTAACTCTATTCCACTTTTCATACCGAGCCTTCAAGATGCAAAGGATTTCCTCTGTAAGCTAGAGAGATATCTTCAGACACACGAGTTTGTGTTAAGTAGCAATGCTATAAGCAGGATCAAAATTTGAAATGTAAGTCATCAGCCTTAATCTGGAAGTTTTGCTGTTTGGTATTTAGGAAATTCTGGTAAAGGATCAATTTAGTCATCCAGGGCTTCACAGCTTATAAAAATTAACATGTCCATCACAAACCATCAAATTTTCAAAAATGTTTTCTTTCCTTTTTTTTTTTTTTTGCAGGCACCCAAGCCTACATGGGCATGCAATGTGGACACTGCACAGGTAGTATATTTCAATCTAGTAAATACTCTCATAACTTGAGTCTGGAAGCTATATCTCTGTGTGCTACATACTATTTATCTCTTTCTTCTTTTTATGTGGACTACTGGCTTTACTACTGAATTGTCCTTCATATGTATTTTATTATTTCTCTCCCATGTTTTGTCCAAATTAAGTCCTGTCTTTTACAGATATCTTAACATTGGGCCCTACTACCAGTACTAAATAGAATTTTCCTTTCCCCCTCACCCTTAGCAGGTTTGGTACTGTCATTAGTTATAGTAAATTTCTTTTATTTCAGTCTATTTTATTCATCTTCCACAGGACTGACCACACCTCACAAGAAAGCACTTCATGGGTCTACGGGCTTTGAAAGCCTGTCTCTATCTCTCTATTTCCCCTACCAATTGTTGCTGTCTCTGAACTTTAGTGTTATTTAAGGTCTTCCACAATAAAAACTGCATAGCAATTAGCATCTCAGTCACAGTGCGTATCCATGGGAGAACACCAAAAGAATGCATTATTTTCTTTTAAAAAGATTCAGTATCTCTTTTACAAAAGCACTTTAACAGGAAATATGAGGCTAAGTTGGAAAAATGGAGGACAGGAGAAAAAATCAACTCTGTTTATGCCTCTCAAATCTCAAGAGAGTAAAATAAGAAAAAAATCACTCCCACATATTTGGATAGTTTGGATAGGCACAAGCAAAGAAGAAATGAGTACACACGTACAATATCTCTCCTTTCTGTGTAATAAATAGATGACAATGGAACCACTCATTGATTCCAATGCAGGCGTTTTATTGTAACAGAATTATAGGGACTCTGGGGCGCTCTGTCACTGTCAAAACTCTTAGGCACTTTAGTCTCCAAAGCTTTCTCTGAAAGCTCATCACTCTCTCTTGCATAGTCAAAGACTTGGGGCCACTGATATAAATAATATATCAAAACTCAGCAAGAGAAGACAAGGCAGCAGCTTGCCAGTAGACAAGACAAGCAGGGGAAGTATTTTCAAGATGTTATAATAACATAATGTGAAGACTATCAAGACTCTCTGAAGGACATATGGGTTTGTTTTATTATGTTGCTTTGTCAAAACGAAACTTCCATTGTTTAATTAGACCTTTGGAGAGTCTCAGAAGAAATATATAAACAGGCATGAATCAAGCTGTGTCAGCTCTATGTATATAAATTATAAGGAATACTAGGAGATTCCTATTTGATTTTATTTTCTTTGAAGGTTATAATTTTTTTCATTTTACCATATAATCCTTTATCAGCATCCTAATTTTGTATTGTAACATGATTCTGTGGATAAAATTCACACCTGATTAGATAAAACCAACACAATTGGGTTAATGGCCATTCTCCAGACCCCTTTATTAATCTCCCCTGCCTCCAAAACAGGAGTTCTGCATTGTATAATTATGAAACAATGTGAAGCAAAAAGGTTTATGGGGATGAATTTAGAGATGTATGTTCCAGTTGTGCAGTTAAAGTACATAGATGTGGAAAATGAAACACATCTTTATATACAGAAGGAAAAGATTATTCCTCAGGACAGGGAATACTTCTTTCTGAATTCCCAATATTTTTAGTCTCGAATAGCATACATCCATAATGTGCTTTGAGATCCTTCAATTAAAACAGTGTGTTATTGTTTATACATAACCTGAATCTTGATCCAACCACTTTACTAAACTGATCAACGTGTTAATGGTTAAAAACTTTGCCAGAACTTAATTCAGTTCCAGGCCTCGTAGAAGCTTCATAGCTTTCCACAGTTTGGCACTTTCTTCAGTCTCAGATGAATGTTAGTAATGAAAAAATTTCCCAGGGCTTGTATTTTAAGTTTTGGCCTGAAGGAAATACCTTTTCCCTTCCATTTAAGGTTAAAAGATTTCAAATATTCAGGCCACCCTGCATTTTCTCAAACCTCACAACTTCACTCTCATTCTTTGCTTACAGAGTTTAAAATACAATGAATACATTTACTTCTTAATTTTTTTCCTTGGAAATCTATATAGGATGATTTTTGAGACAGCAAATATGTCAAAGCTAGCCCATCCTCCCATGCAACATATGTCTCTGTAAGATCCTACTGCCAAGAAATCATCTCCTGCCAAGCCAGACTTACCATTCTCAAGGGGTGGAGTTCTCCTTGATTTTCATTTCCGCTGAATTAGCTGTATCTGCTAACTCTTTCTAAGTTCTTCCAGAAGCTAAAAGAAAGCTAAGTGGGTTAAAAAGATGTCTGGAGGGGGTTGGAAGATGAAATAGGCTCTTTTGTTCTGGAGGATATAAGACAGAGAATCACATAAGCAAGTTCCAAGCACCCAGATAAGCCAAATATATTGAGCAACTAATATACAGAAAAGCAGTAATGCAGTGTATTTTAACTCATTTTTCTAAATATCAAATTTTTAAAAATTATTATTCTTTTTAAAAATTTTGATTAGCTCTATCTAAATGCACTGGTGGCTTTTACTCACATGAGAATGTGTAAAAAAAGTTATTTGAGGTTGTTACTCCAAATCACAAATGATAAGGGGAAGAAAAGATTTTTTTCTAAGTCATCTTTCTATTGCTCCTGATCTTGGGTTGGATTAGAAGAAACATAGAAGCTATGTATGAAAAAAAAAACCCATTCTTGTTCTATACTTTGCAGCATTTCATAGACCATGAGCAAAAATTAGTCCCACACATAGGACAGGCACAACTTCACTCCGACTTTTATATATAAATAGATGTTTGAGATTTCCTTTCCGATGTGAATTTAATGACTTGTGAAAAGAGGTTTTTGATTCTTCTCAGTCCCTGGTCAGTAGGACAAACTGATCTGAGTGTGCTTAGCATAGGTAATACAGCATCTCAAATATTTTTATTTTATTATTACAGTTACTCAAGGAGTTTACAGTTTATTCTATTTCTGAAGTCATTCTGCAGGGTTTGCCACTGTTTGAGTCAGAGGAAAGTTCATGGATGAATCAGATAGAAAAGAGATGTGAATCTGAAAAGGGTACTTAGAAACAACCACAGAACCATGGCCCATTTCTATTACTTTGGAAATGATCTGAAATCTTATCACTGCTGTTGAGTTCTGAAAACAAAGAAGCCACCATATAGCTGCATGTAATTGTACTTGTTGAATGATCTCTCTCACTGTAGTCATTGGCATATTTGTAAAAATACAGAAGGGAAAAAGCCTGCTTTCATCCAGCAACAGGCACACCACGGTTTAATGGAAATTGTTAAAAACTCATGCATCTCCCTTGTTTTCTAGACCATACTGGAAAAGGCTTTCCCTTCGCTAAAGGAAGAGTATATGATCCTTCATTCTGGCAGAACTATCATGTTAGTATAAACCAAACTCTTAAGTCATGTTCTTTAGCAGCTAGTGTATATCATACCAGCATTTCTTTCAGGGAAATGTTTCCATTTGGCACTCAAAAACACCATTTGTCCCAATAAAATCTCCAGTGCCCGTTACTTCCAATATTGCAGTATCAAATCAAATATTTTTGCACAAATATGTTTGGGGTATTTTTTTGACAGATCTGTACTTGTGCAATATCGAATGCAGAAATGGGTTTGACTTGTAAGTAAAAGAGATCACATAAGATTATTTTTTCCCTTCTTTTGTTTAGTGTAAAAGACTGTAAGAGGTTGCTATCTGAGATTCTGGAAACAAAAATATTCTACTTTTGTACATGCAGAAATAGCAACTTTTCATTTGCATATGCCATCAACATGACAGAGGAGAAAATATGGTGAATTGCACAGATCACAACAAGTTGTGCACAGATAAAAATCACAGTTAAACTCAACCACATTAATAATTGTTTATCATATTGATTAATACGGCCAGGCTGCAGATGAAAGAAATGTGGAATAATGGCTTGCATGTCTGGTTCTGAAACTGAACAAATTCTAAGCAGAATTAGGAAACATAGACACTAAATGATATTTCCTCTCCTCCCCTCTTTTCTCTTCATTTCTTGAAATGCATGGCTAATATTCTACTCTTTAGCATTCAGGATAAAGCAAAACATCAGAATTCTTGAGTATGAATGGCATGGTTATCAAAGAGTACTGTGAATATTTGTGAGTCACAAAGGTGGTTTTCCTTGAAGACATACTAAACTGTTACAGACACGCTGTTAATAAGGTAAGTACCACGGTTTACTCTTTTTTTAAAAAAAAATCAAATAATAAAGGAAGCAAAGAAGATTATTTGTTGAACTTTAACTCCAGAGAAATTGCTGTACATGAATCATAAGGAAACCCTGATTTTCCTACAGGCTTCACTGAAAAGTTACCATCTGTTTTAGTCAAGTTCTGAGAACTTGGTGAGAAAGTCTCATTAGAATCCATATAATGACAGCATTTTCATTTACTGTCACTCAAAAGATTACTGATGAACAAAAGTATAAACTCAAAGTATTTCTAGTCTACTTAGAAATGGCAGAAGTCTAAAACAGAACCCTGTTTTTGAGATGAGTCTAAATCTCTAAAACTCATTTGTGTTCTCAAGAAGCTATAGCTCATGCTCATAAGTGAGCTGCATCTACCTGCTAAATTTGTGAGTAGATGAAATTTCTTTCAAGCCGTTCTCTGAACGAATCCAATGCATAAATGTGTCAATGAAATTGTACAACTAGGGCTGGTGGCAGACAAACACATTAGGTTATGTTGAGCACTGTGCTGGTGTTGCTGGCTTACATCCTTTCCTGCTGGTTCTGAACAGGAGTGCAACAAATATTTCACTACACAAATATGAGTGAGAGTAACTTAGGTCTGTCTTTAAAATGATGAAAGAGTGTATTCCTGTGGTTTTGAAGACGATTCATAGGTTGTATTTAGATGCTTCTGATAATTTTACACTTAATCATGAATGCCCCTTGCTGCAGTCCATTTGGTTAGTCCATATTAAGATGGTAGACATGCACTACTGCCTGCCATATCTACTGCATACCATCACTAAGACCCCCCATGCACCAGTTTAGTGACCAGCTATTCTGTGAGCAAGGAAGTATTCTTGGTAAGTACCTTTCACCAGCCACTTCCCACATGGTAATTCTCTGCTATGCTGGTTCTCTCTATAGGTCTGTACACCTCTTGATAGCTATAATGACTTTATAAGAAACAAAACAGAGGTTTCACAATTAAAGCAGCTTTGAAATCCCTAAGATGTGTGTATCTCAAGATGACTGTATGAGGGCTAAGTATCTTACCCTGGATTTGTGAATAAATTCATTGTTTTGAATTTTTTAGAATTTTAAGAGTAACAGCTGCTTGTTTGAACAAGCCAAAACTCTGAATCTCTTACAATAGCATGTTGAATAAAAAGCAATCCTTTGACTGCACATTTTTGTTTCATAAAGTGGCCGGTTGGCAAAGGAGAAGGAAACAACAAAACAAAATGATGACAAGTGAGAAAGAAGTTCCATTGATTCCAGTTACAACCAATGAACTTAGAAAGCATTCAGCTTCATTAACAGGAGTTTGATAGCTGCATCTTAATTGGCTTGCATTGAAATGTAATTCCTTCATCCAATGCTATAGTGGCATTCTTCCTCAGATGAAAATATCATTTCAGAGGATATGTCTAATTCTTTCCTGTATTTCATGGCTTACTAACATTCCTGATGCTGAAGAAACTCTATGGATGTTGCCAGACTGACAAATTTTTAAGGTTTTAAGGAAATCTACAGTATCTGCAGAGAAAGCATTTACCGGTCCTGGCTGCTGCTTGTCTGTGTCTAATAATTGAGCTGTTAAAGTTTGATTAAATCTTTGTTGAAGAAAACATGTAATGCAGCAATGTTGCTGTCAACAGTATTTTGTACTGTACATAACCTACAGAAAAAAAAAATTCATTTTCCAATGCAAATCAATCTAAACAGGATTGTAATCTTTCCACAGCAAGTTTAGTTAGCATTTAACTGTCTTTATGAATAACATGACCTATGATATTCATATAAACTCACTTCCTCATGATTTACACAAATTTAGATTCCGGTCCTGCCAATTCCTATTTCTGTACATATCTTTTTTGATGTCTTTAAGTCCTTGCATGATAAAGGCATTGTGCCTGCAAGTGTAATGACGAGTCTCACCTTTAATACTGAGTCAAGACCCAAGGCTATTAAACAAAACATTATGACTTCAAGAATCATAAAATCTTTCTAAGACAGACACTATTCCTGATGACTTTACAAGATCTAGAGTCCAAACAGGCATAGGGAAAGGACTGGAAGGAGTCACTTCCTTGTGTGCTTTTTAACATTTGATTTCTTAACTAAATTTAAGTTAACCAGCCAAATTCATGGACCTGGCCAATCCATGGACCTCAGACCTTATTCTGTTTCTTTAAACGTGGTTGAGCTAAACAATGGGTATTTTTGGCCCGTTCAGGGCCAATTTGAAACGTGTTACAGTACTCAGAACCTCATTGGGCTATAATAGTGTCACAGAGGGGTAGTGGTCCCAGTGACTGATATGTTTTTAATTCTTCAGTTAGAGTTTTGAGCTCCTCTTTATGTTCTAGTCTCTACTCCCAGGGTTTGCCTTTTCATAAGAGTGAGTATAATGGATGGAAAATAATAGAAAATTCAGGTACATGCTTCCTCCAATATCCTAAAGTTCCCATTAATTGTTGTAACTCATTCCTTGATTGGGGAATTTGCAGTTCTTCTATTTTTCTTAAGGTATCTAGAGGAATCTCTGCACTGCCTGATATCCACCGAGTACCTAAAATATTTACTTCTTTACTTGGTCCCTGATATTTTCCAGGTGGAATCTCAATTTCTGCTTTATTTAGTACTCACCCTAGTGCTGCTGTTTCTCAGGGGAAGTTCCTCCAATCAGAAGATCATCTATATATCAGTACAGTTTCACATCTTAGGGGAGTGATATCTATTAAAAACTTCACCAATGGTCCTGGAGGACCAATTGGAATTAAAATGGATGGGCCACCATCACTTATCCACTGATAGACCTCTACTTTCTGGCCACACAGGCCCAATTGCTTTCTGGACAATACTAATTTTTTTACTTCATGCCCTGCAGTTCCTCCCGAAGGAGAAAGAAGTGGTTTTCTCCCTTCCCAGGAAGTGGCAACAGAGGAATTGAAATACTCTCTTTTCTTTCACCATTAACTGAAATTCCATGTCTCTGGAATGCTTCAATCAGACTCAAGATAATGCCAGCAGGTTGACCTTGAGTCCTGACTCTGTGAATGCCCAGGGCTAATGCAATTCTCCATCATTTATTTCTTCCTTCTTGAGATTCTCTTTGTAGTTTTAAAAATTTGCTTACCTTTGATGTAGTTTCTCTTCCCTGTTTCATGGGTCTTACTTTAGAATCTCCTCCCTGGGGTTTTAGGTTTTGTGTTTTAGCTGGTGCATTGTTCCAGCCCATTTCACAGCTGTAGTTAACAATGCCATACATTAATTCCACCCAGGTGGGGAGTTGCTTGTGGGCATTTTGAGTGTTATCACCTAGCATCTTGCAGATAACTCCTCTTTTCCATCATTTGTGCAGCCCCTAGATACTTTTAAGTGGTCTTCAACGGCTTCCCAATTATGCCAATTGTCATGAGCTGCTCTTCTGAGAATCTGGGACTTGGATTCACTTCATGCCTCTGTAAATAATTGGTGATGCTACTTGCTATCCTGCTGACTACACCAATTTGTTGATGATGGAAGCACACACTTCACTCATAAGAGAGAAGCAACAGTATATTATTAATATATTATATTATCATTATTAACAGTATATTATTGATATGAAGTAGTGAGTTAAGTTCACTGGTAAATATGACAGTGGTTTAGCAAGATTCATTGGCAAGGTACACTTGATTATTTACTTCATAAAGGACAGGGTCAGGTAAAACTGTCAGGGAAACCCTCTTGTTGAGTTATGAGGTTCAGAGAGGGCCCCCTGGCTTTCTAAACTGCTTCTCAGAGAGGAGTTTAGGTGCAGCAGAATTCCCTCCTAGTCCCAGAACTGGTCTATGGTTTATGTCTAAAGGATTAGATATGTGCAATCCATCTTTTATATTAACTTAACTAAAACTTCAAAGTTTAGCATTCTATTAATCACTTACCAAGAATGTGTTGCAGCAAGGACTCTCACAGCCTCAAGGAGTAACCTTGAGAGGTGTCCCTACTCAAGGGGAGATCCTAGCATGCAGCCTGCTGATGTACAGGAGATCTTACAGGCTCTCTTCCTAGTGTTTCCTTTGGTTTTGTATTCTCTTCTAGTGCCTTTATTGTACTTCCAGGTTTAATTTTTCTTTCCTCATTTTAGGGCTCTTCATCTTCCAGTTTTCTCATGCTAGATTTCAGTCCTTGAGAAAAGAGGCATCTATTGCTGTGTGATTTTTTTACTTGCAGTTGGTGAATGGACCTCTTTGCTTTTGAAGGGAATGAGGGAGATAAAGCATCCTTTTTCAGGATGCTGTGATACTACCTGTGAACAACTAAATCCATTGCTATAGCACCTCATAACCATAAAGATGAATAAGGACCTCAAGCAGATGGAAGCTGTCAAGCTCCTCATGTAAGACGTATCTGGCTGTCCACCATTTATACAGTAAGATGAGTGACTTATACTCATATTTGAATACCAGCAAGATGTCAGCGTTACCATTCCAGACAGGCCTTGGCTACCATGTTGCCATCCATCCCCTGAAGTCCAGAGTAAGGTGGATGCAGCCATCACAACCTGCACTAGTGGTTATGGCTTAAGCAGGGTGAAGAAAACAGGATGAGATTCAAGAAAGACAATTTATCTATTATCACACAAGCCAGCACATCACCAATGCACTGCTGAACAGGATCCTCACAACAGACCCTATTTATTGATGTGGTTTTCTGAACAGCAGTATATTTTTTTACAGAGTACAGAGAATAGTTTTAAGGCATCAAAAAACAGATAAGCATTGTACTTACTACTGCTTCAAAATCCTATTGGTCCAGTACATCTAGTTTTATGTAAAAATAAAAAAAAACCCACCAAAACCAAAACAAACCGAACAAAAAAACCCAACCAAAGACTCATGGATCTGCTAAGACTAGCTGTCAGAAAAAAACCACAAGTGGTGTATTTATAAATAGGACGAATGAACTAGATTCGGGAAAAAATCAGGCTGATGCAGTAAAAATTGAATGCTGAGTAGGAGTGACAGCTTGGCCTTGAAGCTCTAACATTTTAACAATCTACATTATAACAATCCTCATTAGCCATTAATGTTGCTTGCTTAAAATTAGAACAGGATTATAACTAGGACATACCTACACTGCACAAAGAACCCTGAGAAAGTGCTGCCCCAGGCTAGTATGGCTGTACATGGGGGTACTGGGAACATGAGTCCAAATCCAGTGAGCCACTTTCTTTGCAATAAGTATTAGATTTTGGCACAGCAAGACACTATAACCACAGAGAAGGAGGTACAACGATCCTGCACCGTTCTCCTTGATTTGGGACTGATGACAGAATTTCTCAACAGCCATATGACATGGTTGAGAAAGCTCCAGACAGGAATCTGGAAATAGTAGAAATATATACAAAGAGTCTCCAAGAACCAGCTCTGATTTGCATATAGTGTTACATCTTTAAGTTGTTTTTTTTTTTTTTGACACACAACTTCCTGAGATTCTTTGCATGGAGATTCAAACAGTAATAAATATTTAAAGCAGGGGTATAACTAGTATGTGTATATAGCTGCTTCTTGCTCTTGTAGTGGACAACAGCAGCTCTGAAAACAAATGCTTGGAAATTTTGTGGGAAATATCTATGCTTGACATTAAAATTCCAGGAAGTTTTAAATGGTGCAAGTATTTTTTCTGATTTAGGTTGTATCATAACCGGTATCTTTCTGAGGAAAATAAATAAATAAGTGTTCTGCCACTTGTAAAAGAAGAGATGTACACGCACAAACAACATAAGACACTAAACTAAGAATTATAAGAACTGTATACATTGCCTTATCTTTGAGACAAGCTGAAAAATTGCTTCTACATGGACTACCACAGGCATATGGATGTGTTTTGTACTAGTTTTCTACAAAACAACAGCTTTGCTCAATGTATTTATTGGACAAAATACATTTGGCACTCCTGCAACTATGATTTGGTGGCAAAACAACATATCACTAAGCACAATGGGCCCAATTGTAAATCATTGCTGCGTGAGTAACAAGTAAAAAGAGTGTATAGAGGAACTCATTTGCACCAGCTGTATTTTTTTCCTCATTTACATATTTTATTAATAAAATAAAAATCTATGCAGCATATTATAAATTTGGCTACATAACAACCAGTAGCCTTTACCAACTGAAAATATTCATTAAATACAAAACTAAATGAATTTGCACAATACATTAAAAAAAAACCACAAAACCAAACCATCTACTCCTTCATGAAGCTGGAGATTTTATAGCTCTGCCATGCCTCATAGCTCATCCACAAAATGTGGAACTTGTCAATTTTATCTGTAATTTACACTGGACTCTTTCTTATATGATTTGCCACTGCCAAAATATCCCGTAATTCCTTCAGAATCACCTGAAAAAAACAAGCATCATTTTCTTCTTAATCAGCAGCTCCTGTCTAAAAGATACAGTAAAGCACCAAGAAGCAAACTCTTTGGCCGCTCAAAAATGTGCCCACTACTTTATATTATGTTGGATACAGAATGTAGCATACACATAAATGCACAAATGACTGCTTAAAATACTGTACTACCTGTTTAGCCATCTGAAACTAATACAATTATACACGTGTTGAAAGGAAACAGCTTCTAGTGTGCTCAGCTGTCTCTTCCAAGGCTTGCCGCAGAAGGAAGCATCTCTCATTGAGTGCAAACTAGGAAATGGATTTGCAAGTGGAATTTTTAATACCGATTGATTCATTACTCTCCCATCAACCGAGTGAATTTAGCACTGCTAAAACACACAGGGTTGGCAAAAACAAGCATTAAAATACTTCATTAAATGGATATAGATATTTTACAAGACGTTCCTGTATTTCACTGCATTTTTCAGAGATACAGTTTATTCTACAGATAATGAAACTGATAGTTCTTTTAGCTTTACTTTGTTGGAAGGGTAGAATGAATGTCAAATAGCACTTTCAGCCCTCTGTATCTTATGATTAGTCTTTTGGGTTGTAGACACTTATATGTGTCATGGAATTCAAACAAAATCGTTAACTGTAAGCATCACTTGGATAAGCATCAGTGCAACTCCCAGTTAGGTCTCATGGACCTACTTAAAAGCAGCAGAATAAACCTTTGCACTGTTATTTACTCCTGTTCTTGTTTAGCTTTTCCAGCTGAAGACTGTCTTCAAGGTAATTTTGCTGTCTCTGAAGCCAATATAGTTGTAGTTTCTCTTCACGCTGCCTGTAAGGGTGCCAGTTAGCACCAACTGGGACTGTTTGTCTCCAGTACGAAGTCAGATGGGAAGCTGACTGAGTTTGACAACTTTCCTCTCCAGTATGTGAAATACCATCCATGGCAACTTCAGGTTTTAACTAACGGGGCTGTATTTGAAGCCGAGACAAAAAGGCCGCAATTTCGTGCCAAGTACTACCCAGCCATGAATTTATCTAAAAATCTGTCATTTTACAGGCTACTGACATTAACTGTTATCTTATTAAGTAATGAGAGCATTTGGGATATGAGCCATATGAGAATAAAAATTTTCTCCCAATGTTAGTTCAATTATTAAATCAATCGGGAAACTGTGATTTGCTTTTGCGGTGCTTTACTTTTTGAGCAATTTGCTTATTGTCAGTCTATATTTGACAAATGTCCAGCTCCCTGTAGCCCTGCTTTATGGAATTTACCTGTCTTAAAGACAAAGCTTCTTTCTTCATTCTGTATGTTTCCCAGCCCTTTCAGCTTTGTTAGGGAAGGCATGTTAAATAAGATACATATGCCATGACCCTCAACAGAGGATTTGCTTCAGTCTAATTAATGGCAATGTGCAACTGCTAGGATCAGGTAATTGCATCTAAATTTGGTAGTCTCCAGATAGTCTTTGCACCCTACCACTGTTTCTGTAATGGACTGAGGCAGCATTGAGTCTCCTCAGCTCAGATGTGCAGTTTGAGTTCTGCAGCTCTCCCTGTTAGAGACGATTAGGTGCCAATACAGCTGGAGAGGAGACAAACAGATTTGTTTTGCAGATAAAAGTTGGAAACTACTGTGCAGCTGATATTCACTCCTGATTAAAAAGCTAGTTTGGATTACCTTATTAGATCCTCATTTGGCTCTCAGCCAAAAAAACTAATCGTTTTGGTTTGGGTTTTTTTTGGTGGAAAACAATTTTTGTTTTGGTTTAGTTTTTTTGTAAGGCATTATCTTGGGCTTGGGTCTTTGAGAACTAGTGGGGGAGAAAAGGATAGGCAAAATTTACAATCTCCAATCAATTAATACTCCAAAGAAATAAGTCTGTGTTTGGTCAGCCAGAATGGTTGAACAGGCAACAGCTGCTCATCTGTGTCGGGAGTCTCAGGACAGATTTAATTAACTTTTTTTTTTTTCCTAATTGCTTCTAAATCATCTACTGTGTTACCTCAGCAATGATTTTTTTTTCTTTTCCAAGAAACCCATAATGTAAAATTTTCTCTGAATAGCAACTTTATACTTATAATAAGATTAATTTATGTGTTTTTAATAAAAGTAAGGAAGCTCTTATTTGTTTTATAAGGAATTCCTCATATGCTTTAATAGCTATGGGAAATTAGTAGAAAAGGATAGAAGAGAAAAATATAGCGTTAACTTTGCTGTGTGACTTCTTCCATATTATTGGTCCAGAATTTCCTGCATGTTTTCCAGGTGGTACTGTACATGACTTTTAGAGTATGTAACTGTCTAGAGCAGCAACTGGTGAATGCAGATGTGTCCGAAATTAAATACAGCTGACTACAACCAGTTTGGACTGCCATGAATTGGGAACTGCCATGGTGGGAGTATTTTGAGACTGAAACACCAATCAGATTTTAAAACTTCAGGCAAGGTACTTTATCAACAATTGCAAGTCATACTTGCATCCAACATGCTTTTTGAGCCATGGATAAAGGATACCGTGACTTTTTTTGCTACCAACAGGCTCAGATACCCACACTCTTTTATGTTCTCAGCCTCTGTGATTTGAGATGTCGAAACTCATCTTCAAAGGGGGAAGTTGAAACCAAAGTGCTCCCTTCTTTCTTCCCCAAGCTTCACTCTGTATCCTTGGTTTTTATATACCACTATTCCATGAACTGAGACCAGTCTGTTTCCCTTTTTCATAGGTTCTGCATTGTGCAGATGATACCATGCAAGTGATGATCTGTTTCAGTTTCTTCAAATGGGTTTGCCTGTTTGGAGACTGGATGCTGCTCATCTGATTCCTTTGAGAAGCCCCAGACTATGAAATGTTAACTATTTTTAAGCCAATATTATAAAATATTTCACCTTGTATCTTGAATCATGTAGCTTTGTAGCACGTCCAGCTCCAAGACAGACAATGTAAGTTCCACAAATAGGTCGCAGAATCATAAAATCATTTTAGTTGAAAAAGATGTTCAGGATCATCAAGCACAACCATTAACTTAACACTGCCAAGCCCACCACTAAACCATGTCCCTCACCACCTCATCTGCATGTCTTTTGAACCCCTCCAGGGATGGTGACTCTGCCACATCCCTGGGCAGCCCGTTCCAGGTCTTGGCAATCCTTTCACTGAAGTTTTTCCTAATGTTCAACTTAAACCTCCTCTTGTCTTATCACTTGTTACCTGTGAGAAGAGACCAAGCCTCACCTCGCTACAACCTCCTTTCAGGGAGCTGTAGAGAGTGATAAAGTCTTCATGATATATGTATTTTAGATAAGTCAACATCTAGCTAAGAGTCCCAAAATATAGCATTCTTTACATCCTTTACAACAACAATGCATTTATTTCTCTAGAGTGTACCACTCAAGCTTCACAAATAATTTTTAATACTTTCAGACTGCTAAAAATCAAACTAAGGGGATGCCAAACTTTTTAGAAAGCCAGTACTGACTTGTCAAAAAGTCATTATCTGGTATTATATGCAACCCAAATTCAGTGATGACTCAAAGAGAAAAAAATTGATAGGCATCATTGTAGTCTGTACCATCACTGCCTTTTATATCTCCATCTGTGAGCATGAAATCTATTTTTCCAGAGATATGACTGGTAATTAAAGGTTACCTTTTCATTTTTGTTTTTATTTTTGCCTTTTTTTCCTCCCACTCTTTTTTTTTTTACCCTTCCCCTCTTCCCTCCTTTCCTTTTCCTTTCTCCACTCCTTTCCTTAACCTTCCCCTGTTCTCTCCTCCTCTTAACCTTCCACACTCACATCTCCTTAGTGTTTCCTTCTCCTCTCTTCATTCTTCCAGTCTCCTCTCCTCCCTTCCACATTTTGTTTCTCTTCTCTTTCTTCTCCCTCTGTAGCTATTACATAGACACTTCAAATTATTAAATTGGAATTTTTAAGAAACAAACCAACCTGTTTTTTTAATGACAGAAGCACCTGCTGAGATAAAATTACAACTAAAGAACTTAATTAAGACTTTTTTTTAGAAGAACAAAGCAATATGATAGCTGCAGTAATGGAATTCATTCAAAACAAACTCTCATATAGTTGCAACAGAATGGAAAGATTAAATATCTGGTAGTAACTCACAGATAAGGTACATGCAGGAAAGATGAGTAGTGAATGTTATGTTATAAAACTAGAATAATCTCTTGTTCTGGAGGCAATAGGAAATGAGTGTGTTATGCACAAAGATCTATTTTAAGAAAGGTTTGTAAGAAATCCATTGTAAGGATCTATTGTAAGAAAGAATGATTTTATTTTTTTTTTTCTAGATGCAGTTAATTTCATATAAATATATGAAATATTTTCAATTCTATATTATGTAAACAAGTGGACTACCTCAAACTTCTGGATATTCTGACCTCTCTTCCTAAGAATTCCTACAATTTTTTCTGTTTTCTATAATTCATAATTGCTTTTAAATGTTGTTTTTTTCTGACATTTCTGAAATAGAATTACTCAATGTTATTTACAAGATTAACATATAGCAATGCTGAAAAACAAGTAATACTATGCATACCAGTAACTTTTATTGAGACGTTGTTATGTTTCATATTCTGCAAGTTTTGCAGTATTAATATATTGTTGACTAAACAATTTTGGTTCTTGAACTATGTAGTTACCACTAAAGAATAAGATATTGCTGTTACTAACTGAGGACCTGAAGACCCTCTGTGATAGTCCTTAAGAACATTTGCTTCTATTCAATGTTTTCTGGTGCAAACAAATCAAAATGCTTGGAATAACAATGACATTTGGAAACAATGACATTCAAATGAAGGGTAATAACAGTATGTGACAACACCTTCCACAGCTTGTGATCTCCGACTCTTGAGGAGCTGATGTTAGTGGAGATAAAATCACCATAATAATTTTTATTAGGAGAAGGAATGATTTTGAAGGGGGGGGGGGGGGGGGAATTGTTCTTACTAATGAAAGTCCCCTGTCCTACTCATCAAAAATCTGTGTCTTGGTGGTTACCACACAGACACACACATGTGGATAGAAGCAGCTGGATAGAAGAAAAGGAAACAGAATATGAAAAAAATTAATCTATTCATCTATTGAAAAAGGAACCATCTCTTCACAAAAACATCTTTGATGGTGTTATTTTTATTTCATGTAAGAAATTCAGAGCCCAGTCCAGAGACAGAGGGAAAATCAATCCCACCCCTAGGGTAGCAGGAGCTGATTTAGCTGCAATGGAGGACAGGTCAGCTATATGAAATGCTTTATTTTGTACCCCAGTTTTGCAGCATAGCCACGCTGTAATATTTTTTCTATACCAACATGCTCCTGTCAACTCTCCCTCATTCAGGTTACCAGAGTGAGTGGGTGTATTGCCAGCATAGTCAGTTCTGAATCCCTTGAAAACTTTATACCCTCTGGATGTGGGGACTATCTGTACTTTGTTAATGAGATATTAACATTACTGCAGTTAAAAAAAGAGCTGCAGAAAATAAATATCTACACTACCATCCCCCATTTTTCTTTGGGATTTTTCCAGTAGACACCACCTCATGTACCCCACTGTCATGGGTCTCCAGCTCCTCTTTGTGGATGACAACAGTGGCTGCAGCAGAAACAGCTTGAGAGTTTCCAGCTTTTTGCCTCAGCACCCTTTGTGCTTGCCCTGCTGTGTGACACTGTTAGCAACCCCAAAGCTGTGTTCAGAGTTGAGTTTAGTCATGGATACGTATTTTAACTTCCATGCACTTTCTACACCTCCAGAGTGCCCCAATACTAAAGCTTCATTCAGAAACCATGTGAATTCTTTATGTGCAGTTGGGAACAAAATATATCCCTTGGAGATCATTTTGTCATTTGTAATTCTGCCTTTAAAACAAACCCAGAAGAGGGAGAATAAGCACACTATCTGAGATGTCTGCACACTCATGCCAAAAAAAGCAGTAGAAAATCATTACACTAAATGGTGTGTAAATGTTTCCAGTCCAACAATGGCTTATCCATGCCATTTGGAGAATATTTATATATCAAATGCATTTTCAGTCATGACGGGTTTTTTGTACACAAAAATCACAGAAATAAAATGAGGCATTTCTCAGATACATTCCTATCATAATGCCCAGTCACAGGGTTGGGTTGTTTGGTTTTTTTATGTTGTCCAGAAAGTACAAAACAGCGCTTATTTCTCACTTTTTTTTTTTTCCACATATCATACTCCATATCTGTAGTTACTTAGGGTCTAGTTTTAATCAGGTACCAACCAGTATTGCTCATGCCCCTAGTGTCTGTCATGCATGATGTTATATTCTGCTAAGAAACAGAATCTGAAATGAACATATGTGCAGAAGCATTCAGAAATGTAAGTTTTTGTCTCAGATGAAAAGGTTAAGTACTTGTAAATCTTTGTCAGAACTGAAGCAGTACAAATGCACTGCAGTGTCAGTGACGCAGTGGTCCAGAAATGCAGTGCATTTATTGGTTCAGCAAGAAGATTGAGGTGGTTCTTGAGTCTTGGCAATGCAAAAAGCAGAAGAAGCTTGTTAAAAAAAAAAATAAATAAAAATCATACAGTAAAAAACTATCCATAGTCAATAATTTAACATTTGATTCAGGCGTCTTGAGTAAGAAATAAAGGTAAAACCACTTAATCAGAAGGCTGTGCTGAGGCATCAGAATATGAATGGCTTAAAGGTAGGGTGGCAAAAAGCTTCTGGAAAACCTGAAAAAGAGGAATTCTTCTCTGACAATGAACAGATAGTTAACTACTGTCATCATCCCTGCCTCATTATCTCCAAGTATATAGTGAAGGCAAAAGCTGGGTTTTTTTCTGTTTGGGTTTTTTTTTCTTGGAGGTATTTTGAGATTTCTATTACAGATGTTCAAAACTGATGAAAAAAATCAACACCACAGGTCTTTAAACTCCAAATAGTTTTAGCTTCTGCAAGTAATACAGAAGTAAAGACCATACAATTAAGTAATCTGTCCAAGACTGAAGTGGAAGGAAAGTATGCTAGATCAGGAACTCTTGTCTGTCTTTTTTTTGTGTGCTTAAATTAGTAGATTACAATAGAGTATATGAAAAATAATTTCTCTTCATTAAATTAGCACTGTTGACATGGCATATCATTGTGGTTAGTAATTTCATATCACAGTTTATATTCCATATTCATAAATGAACTGATAGAGTTTTTTTTCAAATGATACCCATGGAATGGAAAAGCATAGCAATCAATTTAGGCATCATATTTCAGCTGGCTAGCAACTGACCGGGAACTAAATGTTCATCTTTTTGTTTAAATTTAAAATTGTACAGGTTTTATTAATTCAGCTACTGCAACTATTTCATGTATTGCAATTTATGCATTTCTCTGAAATATCTGGCATTGGTCAGTGTCAGAAATCAGACAGATGAAACAACTAGTTTGCCCTACTTATGAATACCTAAGCATTTTTGTTGTCAAATTTGAGATGTTGAAACACCACAGACACTGTCTTTCTGAAATTAGCATCCCATATTTTCTTCACATTACATGTAGAGTACAAAGGGTGCAAAAAGTATGTAAAGATCTTAGCCCATGTCTTGAGAAGCAGTGATCCTCAGTAGCATTCCACCAACACCCTGAACATTTTTAATGGGGTAAATTTGCAATTATATACTAACAACACAGAACAGAATCATAGAATAGTTTGGGTTGGAAGGGACCCCCTGCCATGGGCAGGGACACCTCCCACTAGACCAGGTTGCTCAGAGCCCAGTGCCACCTGGTCTTGAACACATCCAGTGTCGGAGCATCCACAACTTCCCTGGGCAACATGTGCCACTGTCTCACCACCCTCAGAGTGGAGAACTTCTTCCTAATTTCTAATCTGAATCTACCCTCTTCCAGTTTGGGTATCTACCAAATATGATGAAAGATACCACCTATGTTGCATGGAGAAGCACTGAGAAAGGAAACACTCCCTTTCTGCATTTGTAGACAATTTCAGTTTTGGAAGCATGAGAAGTGTTTCTTGCTGCTTTAATTCTTCTGAATAATCCTATACCTCTTTTTCACATGTCATTTTGTTCGTAGCTACTGCTACATTTAGACTTGACAAGTTTTTAAAACTTCATATCTGCCCACTCAGATGGTGACTGGTGCTGGACACAGATGCCTGAACTCCTTTGGCACTGCTCTAATTTGCTTTTATATCTGCTGTGCTGCTGAAGTTCTGCTTCCATAACTACTGTGGTCTCAGGAATTAAGGTCTTCCTTACCCTTCTGGCAGATAAAGCCTCAGGAGTAAGTCTTCTGATGATCAATCAAGCAATCATCCTTTGGGATGAATACTTTGTTTTAAAACTCAGTCATAGAAATGATCCCTAAATTATTATTTTGAGATGATAAAAAAAAAGAGTTCTTGTTACTGACTATAAAAAAGATTACTTTTATAGCAACAAATTAACTGTATCAGACAAAAAAAAAAAGAGCTCTTAAAGGAGACAGAAAAGATTCTTGTCAGTTAAGTTCTACATCTAAGTTTTTAACCTTTTAATAACATCATTTTTTGAATGGAATGTTCATGACGTTTTTATGTCAATGCTTAGGCCTCTTAGAAGGACAGTTATACTCATATGGGACAATTCTGCAGTTAAAACATTCATTTAGCAAATGAAAGACTTCAAGCACCTCAGTTACTGTGAATTCCAAATTGCATTCAGGCCTTCTCCCAGCTCCAGATTTTTTTTATTTTTTTTTTTTTTTACATTATACATTTAACATCTGTGAGATTAACTGCAATCCAGTAATCATGAGCAATTGATTTCCATAAATACTGATTATTTTCCTTCCTGTTTTGCCTGGTGCAAAATTAACCTCATATTCTAGAGATAACCTGTATGCTTTTCTTTAAATGCCCTGTACTCAATAAATTGTAGACACCCACGCTCCTACCATTTCACTAAGTATTAGACATTTTGCTCACTTTGGCAGAAGTGCCAAGTTTCTAGTGCACAAACTTAAAAATATCCGCTTTTGCCCTTTCTTAGCATTATGCAACACGCTTGACAACTGAGACATCGCTTGACTTACAACTTACACCTTCTCTAACAGTTAGGTTTCTATTTTAATGCTTCTCTGACTGATAGACTATTAATAATGGTTAATGTTCAAATGTAATGTTCAAATGATCTGCCTGCTGCAAACAGGTAATTTTGTTTAAATAATAAACTAATTGAAGTTAATTGAACTGTAGGAGTAATAGTAATATAGGTATTTGTGCAACGGTAGCTCCATTTATATTTTATTTTTCTAGTAAATTCACTTCAGCTGGTTTCATTCATTTTGTCTCCAAAATAATTGCCAGTAAAGACCTTTGCTTCTAATAAACTAAATGAAGACTTTGCCCATAAACTCAAAACTATTAAATATTGCTACATTTTAGCTACGTAACTGTTTTAAACCAAAGTAAATTTAACATCCCACCATACCAAGGTATTCTTGTTAAGTTTAGGATAACATAACACAAAAGACTATAGCATAGTTATTAATGTTCAGCGTTGCTAGACAGCACTGCTTTTCAACAGTGCACAAGGCTGGTCTGAAGAGGAGGGCTGCCACTTATTAGGGAGACTTGAAGCTACTATGATCAATGACCTTTAAGATTCATGCATGTGATTTTTTTGTATGATCTCTGCAAACCATACAGAAGGATTATCTCACACTAGCTGTTGGAGTTACACTAATCTGCATGGGCTGCACATTTGATTTGAGTTACCTAAGCAGTGCCTATTAGTATTATTACTATGTTTGAATATTCGTAGCCTCACACTCAGCAATCACTTTGTAAATATCTGATTTTGAAAATAATTTTTCAGTGAAAAAAACTCACTACTGGTTGGGGAATTCAAGATTCCTGGAGTTGAAGAGTCTTCTACATGAGACTGAGAAACCTCACCTGCAGCAGAATAAGCCCACAGTAGCCATAGCCTGAAGTTTTCAGGATACATTTTATATATACATTACATCAGATTTTTTGGTTAGATACAGTATGATGTAGGAAATTGTTTAAAATGCTCAGTCAGCTATAGTTTCACCTCTTTTTCTGCTTAACCGAAGTAAAAATTCAGACTTGTTTGCGATTACTCTGGAACAAACTGTCTTTCAGTTCCTATCTCAATCAGAACAGAATTTGTTTTCAAGATTTACTGGAGTATATAAAAACAGCCAATTGCAACATTGCCAATGCTACCACTGAATTCAGCACATTAATGTTTGAAATCATAGTAAATAGACTTATTTCCTGGTTTCATGAATATTCCTTAATTCACATACTCCAGGCACAGAAGACATTTACAGAAAAAAAAAAAAAAAAAGAAAAAAAAATTCTTGGTCACACTGAAAAGGGAAGGAGGCAGATGCCCTATTATTCACCCAGTAAGTGTAAATAGTAAGTACCATTTACAGTGTATAACATTCTTTTGATGGCTATTTTTGATGCAGAAGCGTTGATGCCAAACCCGCTTTTCAACTCAAAACATGAAATAGGCTAGCTGGATACCACACACAAGATACATTTTTGGACAGTTGAATTGCACACTGACAAAATAGACATAATTGCATTTTGAATGGAAAGCAGTGGTCACTTCTTAGCATTGACACATATTCTCCAAATAATGATCTCTGTTTCTGTTGAGAATTCAATAAAAAATCAGAGCAGCTTTCTGTCTCTCTTTTAGCTCCTGAACTGAATAAGAAGTCAAATTTCTTTAGAATATAAGAATTACAAAGTGCAGTTCTGTTAAGTAACACATACTGTAGGTAGGGATAGTTTAAACCATATTCCCATACAATGCAGAGCTAAGTTATAGAATTAGTTAACAAAAAGCTCTTTGTCTCTGTTGTGATAATTCAGTTGATATCTCTTCTAGGAATGCAGCCAAACTAAACTAAATATACACAATGCACAAAAACAGTAAAGGCTAATAAACATAATACCATCACACTTGTGTGTAATCTAATACTGCAGTATCAGCTGGGCTTTGCACGGTGCTGGATATCTCAGAATCTCAAAGAGATGTAACAAATTTAGGGCCATTAGAGAAGGACAATATGAAAAATCAGGAATGTGGAAAACCTTTCTTACGAGTAAAAAAATATAATGTCTTCTGTATAATGGACAAACTACAGATGTGGTAGTGAGATTCTATCTTCTTGCTATCTCAGAAGATAACAGATACCCAAAGGACACGAAGTTACAAGGTAAAAGTACTGCATATAACTTATACTATATGACTGAATGCTACAGAAAATTAGCAGTCATAAACTGAACAAATTTTAAGAAGGGTTAGCTACTCTTTTGGGGAATGAATTACTAAAGTTACAGCAGTTGCTGTTTCCTAAAGATACTAAAACTTGTGAATCTCAGTTTAAATTAATGAGCTAACTGTAGTAGGACCCAAAAAGCTCTATCCATCTAGGACATACCCTAACATGTTTCACATCTTTAGTATAAAGTAACAATGGGGTGTTTCACACCAGCAAGCTTGGGATTCTGCTGTCATCCCCTGAAATCTCTTGCCCTGATCACTGTTGAAGATTTCTTCTCTGCAACAAAGACACCAAACTGAATGACATCAAGCCTGATACTCTCTTGTGAGTCCCCCATTCAGTGTAACTGAAAAAGTCTTACTTTTTGCAATTACAGTACAAATATCATGGAATATTTTGTTCCACTAAATCTAGGACACCTCAAAATTTTCATGTGAGCCATAGAGTAATACTCCGAAAAGCCCAGTTAGGCCAATTGTCTTCCAGAATACAATGTTAGAAGCCAAGAAGGGGTAGTCTTCTATCAGTTATTAAAAAAAAAATAACAAAGAGAAGCAATCCATGCACATAGTTCACAGACATCTTTTTTTCTCAATATGCAGATGTATTTTCATGATAACAATGAGATCTAAAGCAAAGTATAATTCTTACCTGTCCCAGTCTCTTTGTAGCTAGTAGGAGCCATATGAAGAGTAGATGTTTATATTCATCTATAGTAAGTTGACGATGATACCATTGTTTTGTTCCCATCATTGATTTGCCAGTTGTGTACAGCTTCTAAACTGTTAAAAGCAAAAATATTGTATTTGGTTACATTAGCAGAGTATCTAGAAAAATAGTATTACTGAGGATTTATTTAGCATTCTTGAAAAATAGATCTAAAAGTGTATTGGCATGCAAGAAAAGCCTTACAAGCATTTCATACATAATTAAGGCAAAAAGAATGAAAAATAGCAATGCTGGGTCGCCCAGATTCTCTGTCCCCCAACCAGCCTGTGAATAAAACTCTGAAAAATGAAATCTGCTTTTCTCCATTTTTCAAAGTAATTTAGTTCACCTTCAATTAGAACATACACTGCATGCCCATGAGCAGGCCTGGATTCAACACAGGATTTATAATGAAGCATCCTTCACTGCCAGATATCCTAGAAATCTTAGACCATCTGGTTTCACAATACACTTGTAGCTGATTATCTGCTTAAGAATTAATTAGGAACACATGTTAAATGTTGTGATAGCAGAATTGTTGACATTTGTCTTCTATGTCTTTTGAAAAACAATCATTATCCAAAACAGATTCCAAAATAGGATGAAGTAATGAAATAAAAGGCAGCCTCCACTGGGATTAAGATTCATTGCCCTTGTCCAAGAATGATGATTAAAAGCATTACATTGTAGCTTTCAGTGATTGAGGCATCAAAAATATGACACTCACAAAGCTACTTCCCTTATTGGTTGTATCTCTCCTCATCACTGGAAAGATAATAATATACCTAAGTGTAACTGACACCATAGATAGGGAACAAAACCAAAACAGTGCAGTGTGAAGCAAAAACCACTCAGCTACATAAAGATCCTTGAAACGCATTTTTATTTTCTCAGCAGTTAGATGTTTTTTTTCACTTTTTCACGTAGAAGAAACACTTGCAGCATTTATAGTTAAATATTTTCCCTTAGAAAAACATCAAGTGTGGCATCTACTAAAAATGGCATCTTCACTTAAAAGTTACTTGTTTTTTCATACCCTACCATGACCCTTTAAAACAGTGACTGAGCATAGCTTGTATGGGTACAAAAAAAAATAATTATTCTGACAAAGTTATTGGTCATCAGCTGGGCTATTGCAACAGACCACTTGTGTGCTCTGAGTCACTGAGAATCAAAACACCTAAGCAGCTTAGGCTATCATTAGATTGTATTCGTTTTGTTGTTGTTTGTTTGTTTATTTGGTTTTTTTGTTGGTTTGGTTTTTTAGTTTTGTGAAAATGCATGAAAATGTATCTCAGCTTGATAAAGTGTCTTTTGAAACTAGAAGAAAGAGGAAACTTTTAAACTCTCTTTCCTCTAAATTTTACTGTCAAACTGCAAATAGATTCAGTTATATCACAGGATTTTTAAGGAATAAGTCATTAATACAAAAAAGAAAATATCCTTCCTATCTCTGAAACTAACCTTACCTGACAAAAAAAATAAAAGCAACATAAAACACTGGAGTTTACAATTAAAAAAAAAAAAAAAAGATTTCACTTCTATATATTATTTAATAAAAGGATTTTTTTTTCTAATAATGTTTTGCATTCTGGTGCTTTGCTTTTCAGTTTCCTTAGTCCGCAATAAAACAGTCATTATAATTTCATTCAACACGGGTTAAACACTAAATTTGTGATTATGTGGTTGACCACAAGTGAAAGGATTTTATAACTTCCAAACAGCTTTAAAAGTGCAGCTGCTTGCTAAGTTATTCTTTCCAAACTGTAAGTCTCATTGTACAATATTAAGCCTGAAGGCTACATAGCAACTTATCCTTGCAAAGCCTGATAATTTCTGCAAAATGGTAATTGCTGTGCAAGTTTTGGTTTTGTGCACTGTGCTGAAGCACTAAAATCTTTTCCCTGAGCAGCCCCTGGGATATCCAAATGGCTATTTAACTGTTGACATGTTTTCTCTCCTACCCTCTTCTCACTTCCTTGGGCACAGTGTTAGGGCTTGATACCACTTTAATATCATTTAAACGCAGCTGAGAAACATTAAATGTTGCAACTCATGCCAAAAACTTTGGCTACTTTTGACATTAGTTAGAAAGAAGAATGCTAGCATTTTCTAGCAGCCTTATATAGAAGATAACACAAAATGCAGGACAACAGAGGATCAAGTGCTTTTTGCAGAATTTGTAATTCATCCTAAGTTGTGGTCCAAATTTTATTTAATTAAATTTTATTTACAACCCTGATGACTAAATATAGTCTGTACAGAAATTTTCAACTGGTATATTAGTCGAGGGCCAGAGAAAACAGAGGAAAGATCACAATAACATACATATATATTTACATATACATATAAACAAATTTACATTTCCTTATGAATTCAATACAGATTTATACATTTAAACAATGTTGGCTGATTAGTTATATGAATTATATCAGCCTCAGTTATATCAGTCTAAATATGATTCATCTCCCTACTCAAACAAGAATAATTACAGCACCATAAAACATTGTATAAAATCCTTCACAATCACTAAACTTTGTCTAAGAGTAGGAACTTGTCACACTTTTCTTAACTGTGTTACTATAGACAAAGCTATAACTTTCCAGGTATTGACTTCAGCTGTAACGTATAGCAAGCCTTAAATTGCCAAAATCTACATTAATTATTTTTATAAGGTAAGGAATAAAGTCCATCTGGTCAAATATAATACACATTTAGAAACATGACAAAATGATGTGGACAGATGGAGACACAAATCCATCTGCCAAGGATATACAGGAACACCTGCATTAATAGCCTTTCCATCAGGAAAAATAAAAAAAAATATTCACTTAAGAAAATCTGATGTATTATAGGCTCATACAGTAGTTGGTGTAAAAAGGATTTGCCATTTTAAATGGAGCTATGAATGACCATTAGTACTAACTGTCTTTTTTTTTTCTGATATATCAAACCAATTAGCCATGTTCTCTCGAGAAAGAAAAGTAATACTGTCATGTAGTGTATGTCAAGGATCCCATTTAAAAGAGTACCTCCATCTGATTTGTCGTAACAAAGCATTAATGTTGTCCCTGAAAAAACCAGAGAGAGAACAAGAAAAAAAATTGTGATCAAGTTATACTTAAGTCCTCATGAGTACAAGTCTATTATTGTAAATTGATATTTCTTTTTCACCAACTTCCATCAAGTGAGGATATTTTAATTTGTAGTGTAGATGAAGGCACTTCTTTCCTTTTTACTGCTATTACCCAGCTTATGATCATGATTATTGTTGGAAGATGCTATAATTACAAAGATTAATTAGTAGTCAGAGCAGTAGAAGCTCATATCTTACATGAGCAATGTGTCAGGTTCCAAGACTGAAGCTTTCAAATGCAGAAATGAGATTAAAAAATCACAGTGCTTGGATAGGTCAGGAAAGAATATGAAAGTGGTTTGGGTTTTTTTTAGTGATTAGGAAGCTTTTGTGCTGATATGTAAAAATGGTAATGAGTCTTCATCCTCTTCATCAGAACATCTTTTTAAGTTCATAAAAACTCTTTAAGTGCTAATTAGGTAAGAATCCATCAAAAATCAAATTAGCAACAATTAATGCTCATCATCACTGCTAAGGAAAAATAAAGAAAGGAAACATATTCGCCAGCATGCAGGCTTTTAGTGAGGTATTTTACTTGAAATAGGTGTGTATCAAAGTATTTTACTGCACAAGAATTAAAAAATCCCAAATAATAACTTTTCCTTTATATAAATTAATCCTTAGTCAAGCAAAAACCAGAAGTTCTTGTGAAGAATAGCTAAAGATATACTATGTTGTATGTCATTGTTATTAGAAACAAAAAATTCCTGAGTAAATGAAAGCTCTTGGCAATATTGTACACAGCCACAACTGCAGTCAAACATAAGCTGTGTGTGCATGAGGGAGTAGTTAGAACATGTTTTTCCTATTCTTTCTTAAAATGAACACAATAGAGATCACCAGTGAAAATACATTACATTTCTGCTGTTTTTTCTCAAAGCTCTTTGAAAATACTTACTTCATAAACTCAACAGGCACATACAGCAACAAAATGACTTCTGCATGTCCTCCGTTGGTGGTAATTTGTTCACATTTGCATATGCTTCCTAGCTACCTGGGAAGATGAGCAAATTGATTTCCAGAAGACAATGAACTGTTGTGAGGAACAAGAACATTTAATTTCTTACAAAAACTAGTTTCCAAGTCATAAATAAAATGGGATTTTTCATTATTTCAGATTTCTTCTTGTGAGGACTTGGCAATGAGAGATGGCAACGGATCATGGTGATAAAATGTAATGCCTATAAGAGATTTTATATCATGGAAGTTTCTGTTGCAAGAAAAAACACAGAAGACAACAGCAAAGAGCCAGGCAGACTATAACTGATATAAACAAATAATAATTTAATAAATGGCATTGTCAAGGTTCTTGTCAGTGATCTCTAGTAACATTTCTGTTTATGATTTTATTTTCTCTTCCAGTTGTCTTCCATGTTCTGTCTCTCTTAACTGGGCTGATATTCACTTAAATTAAGTAGCTTTTAAAATAATTATCACTACGAAGAAACAACAGTGTATTTAACTCGAAAACTGTATTTGGTTGGAAATTCTACTTTTTTCAAGAAATGCATTTACACGTCCTGCATATTTTACAGAACCATATTTCCTGTAAAGCACACATTTATTGCTTGATAGCTTTTGTCTGCAGGGCTCTAGCCAGACTGAAGTTTTCAGAAGTCTTTCTCTAATTTCTTGTGTCTTCCAAAGGTAATCAGTTCATCCAAATTAATTAACATCTATAGAAATGTCATGTCTTCTGCAATTTTCCTAAGGAACTACTGAAGTGTTGAAGGTGTTTTAAACCTATTTTCAGTTAAGGAGACAAATAAGTCCGAAAGAGAGATGAAAGATGTCTACATTTTATAATCTTTTCCCAGGAGCTCTAGCCATATTTGCTTAAAAGTCCCAGAACTTGCTTGCTTCCCTAAGCAAGCTAACAAGCAGACTAAGGAATCTTCTACACATAGCATGACACACTCTACCAGTATACATTTACTTAAGGTCAAGTATTTATAGAGAAACTGATCAAAATCTTAGAATTTCTGCTCCCTGAGAGCTTCAAATAAAAAATTCTATTTCAGTATGAAATACAGAAATTTAAAGTAGCTTATCAAAACCAAAGATAATCTTGCCCTCCAACTTCCACCATCACAGATTTCATATTAAATGAAGCAAAGCCTGAAGCCAATTGTAGTTTTTATTCCTCCTTATAGTGTAGTGTGACAGTGACACTGCATCAAAAACCTCAGAGGTTGGAAATTAGATAAATTTCCCTGTTAAGAACACCTGTGAAGACAGCTGTAAATGTGTCATGCTTCAAGAGGGTGGAGGGAACCGGCGCAATTAAGTCTAGTGTCACTTGCTCCAAACCTCCCCAAGTCTTTTTAACAATGAGAAAATTAATATGAATAATATTAGATTTCTTTCTAAATACAGTTAACTGTCAACTAGCTGAATTGGATAGGTTAACTGCTCAGGTGCTATAGTTTACAACTTGTGATATTTTCTGTAATGAAGACAAGAAGATTGCATTAGAAAAAGATGAGAGTAGGATCAGCAAACTGGAGAAAGCAGTCAAGAGGCTTCATTTTAGAACAGCTAATGCATACTAAAAACCCCAGATTTTTGGTACTCTTTCTCCTTCCCTATTATGTTTCAGTGCAATCCAAAATATAGACTCCAAGACTTAGGTTAAGAGTAGATTGAGTACATTAGGTTATTTTGTTGTAGATTCCAGAAGATATTTATTCTACTTATGCTAAGTGAATATCTACTCAGTCTAAGAATGCACTCTGACACTATGAGTTCATATGAGAGCCTAAACAGCAAAGGCAACCAGGTCATGCAAACAGATTTTAAGCATATAAAGGTTTAGGATGGAAAAAAAGAAACAAACACTCCTGATTCTTAATTAGTGGATTTTTACTGTCCCAACTGCCTGGACAAAATATCTATACTAGGTAACCTACAAAAAAAAAAAAAAAAGTACTTTCTAAACCACTAAACATTATAACAGTTAAAAGAAGAAAGAGTATTATTTTTCATTGTAGTGGGTTGACCTTGGTTGGATGCCAGGTACCCAACAAAGACACTCTATCAACCCCCCCTCCTCAGCTGCACAGGGGAGAGAAAATAGAATGAAAGGCTCATGGGTCGAAATAATGACAGGGAGATAACTCACCAAATATTGTCATGGGCAAAACAGATTTGATGTGGAGAAATTAATTTCCTGCTAAAAAGTCAGAGTAGGGCAAAGAGAAATAAAACCAAATCTTAAAACACTTTCCTCCCACCCATCCCTTCTTCTTGGGCTCAGCATCACTCTTGGCTTCTCTACCTCCTCATGGAGGATTGTGGTCAGTTCGTCACACATTGTCTCTGTTGCTCCTTCTTCCTCACTTCTTCCCCTTCTCCAGTAACAGTCCGCCACAAACTTCTCCAATTCAATTCCTTCCCATGGACTGAAGTTCTTCATGAACTGCTTCCTTCAAGTGCATCCACCTGCTATGGAATAGGGTCCTCCAGGGGCTGCAGGTGGATATCTGCTCCACCACTGACCTCCACGGACTGCAGGGGAATCTCTGCTCTGGTGCTTGGAGCACCTCCTCAGCCTCCTTCTTCACTGGCCTTGGTGTCTGATGAGGTTTTTTCTCTCACATATTCTCACTTTGCTCTCCAGCTGCTGTTGTGCAGCAGTTTTTCCCTTTCTTAAATATGTTATCACAGAGGTACTACCACTGTCACTGATTGGCTCAGCTTTGCTCAGTGGTGGGTCTGTCTTGCCACCAACTGGCATTGGCTGCACTGAACATAGGGGAAGCTTCCGGCTTCTTCTCACGGAAGCCACCCCTGTAACACCTCACAACAGATACAACTGCCATCATAACTGCAGAAGACAGTCATTTGTTGGACACAGACAATTGTCAGCCTGACAGGAAAAGTAAATGGGAGTGAAGAATTAGTGCACTTTAGTCCCCTTTAGGGAAAGACATTTATGTATAATGAATTTGATAAATACTATTCTTATATAGACATCAATTGAGTGAAGTTTGTCAATTAAATAGGCAAACTGTGCCTTGAAGAACCTAAACAAAGAGAAACTAAGTCCTGTCCACTGAAATGTCCTCATCAGGCTCCCTAAGTAGAAAATAGGATAATTAATTTCATTTTATCTACAGCCTTTGTTAAGAATTATCCATTATTACACTGTGCAGTGCTGATAAAGCTGTCTGTGCTACTGCTGTAACAAATTCACTTCTTTCAAACCTTTCCCTTTGCTATGGTCAGAAGGTATAGAGTTACAAATAATGTGAGAGACCATCCTCTGTACTTTCCCTTCTAACCACCCAGTGTAAAAGAACATTAATCTGTCGTTATTTCTATACTGACCTATTCTAGTCACAACTTCCAAAACCAAAAAACCTCATCTGATGTACTGGCCAGTGGATTTTTAAGGAACTTCCTAAGCCCACCATATCATAGTAGAATCGTCTGTTAGAAGCTGCAACCAAATTCAGAGTGCCACGACAGAAGTTCCAGAATCAGATCCTTGAGTTTCAAAGCAGGACAATTTGCACTGAGAGGCCCTCACTGGACTGACACATCTGTATTGGACAGTATTATAAACTGTTATAGAACAATGTTTCTGCACAGCCAGCTTGAAAGGAGGGCTCATGAATACTGGTTTTTGTTTACAAATTTCAATTTTGAAAGATCTCCTAAACACTGCAGCAATGATTGAGACTGTCTGAGTGATTCTTCCTTTAAAAATAAGTGTGCTGGCTTGCACTGCTGTGGAAAAAATAAAAAAATTAAAAAATAAGGCCTCGTCAGTAAAGAATCAAAAAATCCCTTGGGCCCCTGCTGTGCTTAGAAGAAGTCAACAGGCAGTGTAAAGCTAATACTTTCTCACATCAGACTCTTCCCTCGATCTTTTTTTTAAACGTGACTAAGTGTCTGTGTTCCAAACGCGATCAATTATTTTACTATATCAGCCACCAACTATGCTCAGATGTTATCAGCTCTTTGTAAAGAAGCTTGGAAGAGGAAAAGATAGAGACTTCTAAGGGAATAGAGAAGATGTCATGGTAACAGTAAGGACAAACGATGTCCTTGGACATACGTGTTCATCCATAAGGAAGTGGTACCTGTACCATGTGTGAAGCTTTGGAAAATCTTTACACTGGTGCAAAAAACAACAGATATTAATGGAAGGTTATTTTCTCTGGGCCCGGAGATTATATAGAGAGTCTGACTTCTGGAAGTTAAAGTTTTTAAAAGGTTTGCAAATTTTAATCAAACTTTCTACACTTACGGAAACTTTGACATTTCCCAACGTGACTTTTGATCATGTTGACATTGAAGCAATCCTGAAATGAACGCAACAATTAACATGGCTCTAATCACCATTACAAACCTTCTGAGAGCAGTCACTGCAATAAAATTGGCATATTAAATATATGAAAAAATAATTGCAGGTGCAACTAAATATGATTAATGATCAGACAACAGTTTCCACATGAAAAGAATATTAAATAGTTTTGCACTGCTGCCAGAGCTAAAATTCTTAAAACATTGGCTTGTTTGCATAGAGCACAGGGCAAGAGGACAAAGAATCTTCATAGACACTAAGCACTATTTGCACCTTGTCATGTAAAATTTTCCAAGCAAGTATAAAACGTAAATACTAGTAAGCTTCACTGGGTAACAAAATATATGTAATGATACAGCATGATAGGGAGCATCTGAGATGCTGTGAGGCAGCTTTCATATGAACTTTAATATACTATACAATTTCCTTTACTGAAGTAAATATCTGGCAGATTTCTGTTGGAAATCATTTTGTAGGTAATGGCATCTACTGCCTTGAGGACGGAAGGTGGTGTTGTAAGCTTGTTATTTTGAGGCCTGGACTTAACTATCTGCCTGTTCATCTTGTAGCAAGTTCTCCATAAAATGATACAAGAAAAAAAATCAAACTTCTCCAGCAAAGGGGAAAAATTAAAATAATAAGTTGTAGGGTTTAATTTTTTGTTTGCCTCTTTAGAATTGTTTATAGAATGAAACAAAGATAATGTTATCATCATCTTGAAAAATATTTAAAATAACACCAAAATATCTATACAGCATTTATTACTGTCCTTTGCTCCTGCTTTTTGTAGTTCATGAGGAATTGGCTATCAGATATAATTTTTATAATTATATAATAATATAAAACTTTTATAGAATATTCAGTGTATTCAGTATATGACCAGTTCCAACATACTCAGCAATACTGTGGTATCGCCCTGTGCTTTCTTTCATATATGATTCCAAAATGCTTAAACTAAATACCAACAATTCTTCTCAAGCTAAGGGAGCCAACGTGCCAGCACTATTTCCAAGTTCTCTATTTTAATGTCCTAGTGAGGAGCTACTCATTGCTATAAATAATTTATGTTTAAAATTCTTACTAAGCATATCCAATTTTAGCACTTTCTTTAGACACTAATATGTAGAAGGATAAAAATAGATCCAGCACATATTTTCAGGCTGACATATTCTTAGATTCTACAGACCTGAAAAATAATACAGTAATGATGATGAAGAGTTGAGGTGGGGTCTTTTTTTTCTTTCACTCTCACACTCTTTTTTTCCCCTCATACCTCTTCTGCAAGTATGAAGTCCCTAAATACAGCCTAACATTAAAAAAAAGTTGTCAAGATCAAGGGGTCAATTTTTTTTTTTTAAGCCCTATACAGACAAGTGGAAATTACATTATTGCTTTATTTTTAATAATAGTCTGAAATTCCTTAGCTTGAAGAACTATTTTTAATCAAATATAATTTTCAAAAGTTTTCTTTATTTATAAATGCCTTATGGCAGTGAATCTGTATTCATTTTTTTCACTTTTTTAGACTGTAACAGAGAGACGAGGGGTTACAATATGAGTAATCTTTCACAGAGAAATGTTCCCCAAATTTTCACAACAGAGATATTGACTGAAACCCATGTATAATTATGCATGCATATGTTTTGATTTTGTCAATCCTTGTGCCTTAAAATCCAGAAAAATTTCATCTCAAAAATAAACACTGATAAAGTTTTCTTCTCAATGGGAAGAAACTACTATATTGAAACAATACAGAGCATAATATGACATAGCGGATCACAAAGAAGTTTGATTAGCATGTTAGTCCCATTTTAAAATAATGTGTTTTAAATACTTTAAAGGATATAGAACATTTGCTTTAATTGTATAAATAATTATAAATATGCTCACATGTGACACATTTGAATCAGAAGGTGAAATGTAACAATAATTTTGAGTAGTGGGTGACAATATTGTGAGTATATTTATTAAATATTTATTT
>WTSP01020168.1:0-11547 GCA_025331215.1 Actenoides lindsayi
TGGAACCAGCAGTGGTAGCCTGAGTTCAGATGAAGCTGGCAGATGTGCAAGAAACACAACTTGTTTTGGTGCAGGTATCGAAGTGAATATAATAAACAAAGATTAGTTTTAAGTGGACTTTACTCAGTATTTCCCAGGAAGAGTTTAAGCAAAAATACACTGACATGGCTCAGAAAAAAACACATAATTCCATTTTCAACTCCAATTCCTAAACTCAGAAGGCAAGCGACAACTAAAAACATTCTTAACAAAACATTGTATCCCCTCTTAAACTTCAGCACAAACTAAATCTTGTAGTGTTTTCAATCTGCTTAGACTTCAGCTAAATCTGTCTTTCTCCTTTTCCTTTCTGTTGCACTCCTGTTGGCAGCAGTTAATGAATTTTTAAATGTATGTCATGGATAGACCCAGTCACTTAGAATATGAAATATCTTTATGAGAGAAGAAGCTTTTTCTAGAGTCATGACAAAGCTATTAAGAAAAATTAACTTCCTTTGTCATTCATTTTAGCCCACAACGCTTCCACAGAGCATAATTAAGTTTGAATCTGTAGCAAATACACGGATTGATCTTAACCTGCCTACGTTCACAGGCCTCTTTACACTTTTTTTTATGTGACAGGCAGAGTATAGATCTGGTTCAGCAAAACAGTGAACGGAATGGTTAGGTGTGGTTCCTGAGCAGTTTAGGTTCCTGTGTGCCTCTGCCCAATCCATATCCTGGTACTGAGTCTCTTCTCTGTAGCCTTCATTTAAGGGTCATTACTGACTTTACCTGACCTACTGATGGCCTTTCCCCAACATGTGCTGCTTTAGATAGGGAGGACTGCTGGATATGTCTGCTGTGATTGGTGTTCTTCAGAAATATCAATAGGTCAGATTCAAAGCTAAGTGGTGAACTCTCAGTGGCATCAATTGAGTCCCTGTGTATCCTTCATTTATAAAAGCAAGGCACATTTATGAACCAAAGATGACAAGAAACTGCAGGTTGTCATATGGAGATCAAAACAAAAGGCTGATCATAAAATGGAGATTTCTTCTGTGTGCAAAAATTTCTTTCCGGACAGATAACATTTTCTTTGTTACTCTGAGCCCATAAATTTATGCCTAATCTTGGCAGAGAGCAATCTTTTTTCCTTTTATTCCTGTGGGTTTTTTTTTTTTCATAATGAAACTTGTTAAAGTTTGCCAATAAAGACATGACTTTAATATGTTAACAGCCTGTCTTTGGGAAATTATACAGTCATCTGTATTCTACATAGCTAGATAACGGGCTTATGTGAAATTTAAGATATACCCATCATTTTTATATATCACAGTGCAGTGGAGATTTATGGGGTATGCTACAGTTTCTGTAGTATCAAGAGCATTTTTGTGGTATTTAACTAGCAGTCACTTGCCTGAGTACATTAAAAAAAAATAAATAGTGGTGATGTGGAGAAATTGTTTTATCTAAATGTTTTTTGATGTTGTCAACACCTAGTGCTTTAAGGAGGTCTTATATGGTTAAACTTTCTAAAGGAACTATTTATAAGATTGTAAGAATTACAAATGTGAAGAACTGTAATCTGAGCGAGTTCCACTATAAAAGTGGGCTGATGCAGTGCTGAATCAGTCATTAGCTTTGAGGACAGAGTACTTCGAAACAGTCCATTAAGGCAAGAGATTGCCCAATTAGATATTCACGTGGCAGTTTAAATTGCATCAGAATGTTAACCACTTCCAACTTTCAGTCAAAGGCCTTTTTAAACTTTGACTGAATCTTCTTAGTTCTTGTGGCATGGCAAGAGAGGAAAAAAAAAAGTGCTTGAAATACTTGTTAAAAATAACCAAAACCCCACATCCGCATTAATCTTATGCCAAGATGGTTTTTATGTCATTCGAAAGGACTGATATTCAACTTCAAGTATTGAGAATTTTAAAGGAAGTATTAAAATGCCCTTATATTACCATACTAGTGCAAATGAATGATGTGAAGATTTCCTTTGTAAACTGAGACACGAACAAATGTTTTAAACCAAATGATCTTCAAAATTTTGATGCATTTCAGAGTTTGAGGTTGTTTGGTTTTTTTTAATTGCTGAGGGAAGTGAAAGAAGTTGTAGCTAGACATTCTGGTTGAATTAACCTTATTTTAGGTAGATTTAAATGCTATTTGTACTCTCCTTGGAGAAATTACAGCAGTCACCTGGGGGGGTGGTATGGCTTTACTGTATGGTCTATAATTGCTGTCAGTCTTGTTAAGGGGGATGGTTGGGGGTGGGTTTTTCTTCTGTTGGTTTGGTGTTTTGTGGACTTTTGTTGTTGGGGGAGTGTTTTTTGGGTTGTGTTTTTGTTTGTTTGCTTTTGGTTTTGTGTTTTTGTTGTGTGTTTTTTGTTGTTGTTTGGTTGGTTTTTTGTTTGTTTGTTTTAAACATTGGTTCAGTAAATAATTGAGAAGTAATTTGGGCTAATAGAGTCATGAATCCTCCAGAGTAATACATCAGTAGAACTGTGGTATTCAGGAAAGTTGATATGAATAAATTAGACATTATAATACCCGAGTCATACATATGCAACCGTCTACTGAAAACAAGACAATAAGAGCACAGATCAAACTATCTGGAAGTCTGCATTAGTGCTCTGTACTTCTTCTGTACTATGCCACACAAATACAGTGTCAAGTATATTAAAGCAATTCCTTCAGGAATGACAAGAAATGCTATAATACTGAGGCTGTGCTAAGAGATGAATACTTACTGCTTGCAGAGATGACTATTTTAAAGACATTGCCAGGGCTGTTTATTTTAGGCATTGATCAGCATCTCCAGATACTGTTAGAACTATAATCCCAGTGCTGTTGTCAGGGCTATGTTTAGAAAGGTTGTTTTGAAATGTTTACAGGACTATTCAAATTCAGTTAACTTGAAGTGTCAGATATCTTGAAAACTTGTTCTGCAAGGATCAACCTAAGAAAGTCTTTAACCCGAATTTGGGTTATGGAGTGGGTTTTTTTGACATAAAAATGGAAGGAACTCCTTTCTTCAGGCAATCAGCTTGTTGATGTTGATTGATTATTAAACTTTTCACCATATTTAGATATAGATGCTTACAAGGGGAAGCCAGGCCCTTAATGACTGACATTGTGGAGTGCGTGCATATTTTGTCTGGGTTTGGTCTTCATATGTAAGATTTTAACAAGAAAAAAATGAACAAAATGGTCTATACCACCACTCTTTGTGCTTATTCTGGCGTATGTGAATGAGGTTTCTGTTCTTGCTTAAAAAGTCAGAAGGAGAATTGGGTGGGAAAGAACTGGGCATGATATGTGCTGTCATCATTTTATTTCTAGTCAACAAAACTTAGTTGTCCCTTTTTAATGTCTTGATGAATGTGCTCTAATACAGTATATGCTGTGCAAACACTGCTCAGCAGGGCTGCTTGATATGTAGAGAGTCTCATTCCTTCCTATGGTACTGTGTCAAAGCCCAAACAGTTTGTTTGTACTGTGTTGAAAAATGTAGGAATGAATAGAGAATGTCTCTGTGTTAATAACCTTGTTCAGCCCTTCTCTCCCACACCTTCCCTTTCTATCTCTGGGGTAAAATGGAGTAACTTATCCCTCTCTGTACTGCTCTTAATAAAACTGAAAATGGAGACTCTGTGTAGTGCTTTGCTTCATCAATTCTGTTCTCAGTCTTCTCTAACGCCATGAAGCTGTGTTGTTCTCCCACTTGAGCAGAGAGCTTAAAAATTAGCTTCTCATAATATTAATCCTCTGTTGGTTTAAAAAGTGGGCAATTCTTCCTTTACCATAAGAGATCTAAAGAAAATATGACTAAGTGGAAAAATAGCAAGCATGGAGTTTTTATTTTTTGCTCATGTTTTGCTATTTTTTTTTAATTTCCAGCACAAACTGCTGGAAGGCTACCAACCACTTTCACCTTTATGTGCTATATATTATGTATCAAATGCCAAATAGTTCGGGTGAGTACAGGGTTGATGATTTTGAATTTTCGTATGGCTGTGATAGCATGAATGCAGGCATTAGGCTAAAAATCATAAAAGTGGTATGCCAAGTTAGGATCTATGAAAGTAAATATTCATGAGCTCTTGTGATGTCTGACTTAAATATTTTAGTATTTCAACCTTATAAAATAAACTAACCTTGTTAAGGAAAAAATTCTTCTACAGTATAACTGGCAAATGTATTCAGTATATGGTTTCAGTTTATTCACTCCTAAAATGAATTAATAAGCTGTGGATGCTATTAGGCTGAGGGAGCCCTTCACTGGGCTACTGATGGAAGTAGAATAACTTTCTCATCTCATTACTTCAGATCTAGAATCCCAAAATGTAGTGCAAGTGTAGGTACTCCTTCAGTGAGAAAGCAATGATTGAAAAATATGAGAAAATTATTCAAAGTTATGATGAAAGGGTTGCAGGTGCAGTAACTATGCCTTAGAAAGGCGAAGATGTCTTTTAGTCATCATTCAGATTTTTTTTTACTACAAGGGAAAAACAACTTGGGAATTGTTTCAAGATAATAGAAATGCTAATGTGGCAAGTGTAAGTGGTACCTGCCAATATTGCACGGAGAAACGGAGATTAAAAGCTTTAAGCAGACTTTAAAACAAATAAAATTAATGCTCAGTTTAAGAGATTCCTGGTCAAGAATGTGACTAACATATATAACACACTCATTTGAGAGGGTCAAGTAACATGCTGGAAGACTTCAGACTGCACCGTTTGATGTCATTGGTGGAAAGTCTGAGAAGCTGTTTTAAACTTTAAGTGAATTCTAAGGTCCCAAATGAGAAAACACTTGGCAAAAATGTGATATGCTTTAACTGTTTACCTGCTGAAGTATAAACCAGTCCAATTGGCAGGCTGCAAAGGAGCATGAAAAGCCAAAGAGATCCTTCCAAAATCATGAAAGCTCTGACAAGAGTTGCATAGAGATGATGCTGGGTATTACACAGTGCTAGTAGCTATTTTGCAATTGGTGTTTTGCTCTTCTTGACAGAAGCCAGACAACAAAAATCCTGTCTTAAATATGCTTAAAATCTGTAAAGATGTTAAGAAAACAGGGTATTAGTTTCACTGACAGAAAAACAACAAAAAACCCCCCAAAAGAACACAAAAAAAAACCCCAAACAAATAAAAAACAACCATAAAGAAAAACCCCACAAAAAAACCCCCTAAACCAAACAAACAAAAACCCAACAAAAAAACCAAACCCCCAAAACACAAAAAGCAACAAACCACCACTAAAAAAACCATCCCCAAAACCTCCCTGATATGTGTGTGGGGAAAAATGACTCGGGGGACCAGATTTGGGAAGAAAACTGGAACCATCAGTGAAGTCTTAGAGTTGAGGAAGGGACTATAGGGAGACCTTGGGATATGTGGTGGAATCCAGGCTTACACATGTACCATGATTGCCTCTTTTGATACTATATAGAGCAAGGATCTCAAGGCTAGAAATCAGTGAAAAGGCACAACAAATAATGAGGCCTCCCTCACTGCAATTAGATACAGGAGATTCAGATCATTTAAGTTTCTGCTCATAAATTGCAAACCACAGCCAGTAAGGAAGCTATAAAGCTGGGGATGGGGGTGGGGAGGTGAAGGGGAAGCTCTACAGACAGTTTAAAACAGTGAGTATAATGGGTGAGATTCCAGAGTGTGCTGCCCTGGAAAGACACTTTCCAGTGAACATAAAAATCCTTGAAGTGCTGATCCAAACGTGCACAGCTGCAGTAAAGAAGGCAAACAGTGTTACTGCCAGAGGACTGCAGTGTAAATGAGGGAACTGCTGTTCTCGTTATCTGCTGGGTAGAGCATGAGCACAGCCTGCTCAGTGTATCTTTGACAGGAAATAGCCACTCTTAGTGGGATATGAGGGAGATGAATCCAACTGGCACCATAAATCTTGGAGGTGTTGGTAAGTGTAAGGCAATTAGGATCCTTTTCACTGCAGAAAGGAGACAGTTTTATTACTTCTTTTAAAGTGCTTTTTTTGTTGTTTTTTTTTCCTAAGTGATATAGGTGCCTATTTTGAAACCATTTCATTTAAATACATCAGTGAGTGAGCGGACATAATCTCAACAGGACAAGCACTTTGAGGTTTTGAGCAGGTTATTTTACACAAACATGATCCAAGCCAGCTGTGTGCTAGTTTTAAATAATTCAAAGTACGGGTGAACACACCAAACCCTAGTGCTGTGTACAACTCCAGGCTTCCAAAGCAGCTGCCCAGGCAATGTTGCAAAAGACCTGCTTAGTAGCTGATAATTAACAGCTCCAAATGGTGTATTCCCTCATCCTCTGCTAATCTTGGCCTCCAGCATCCTTCACTTTGTTAAATCCAATGGTAATCTTTTGGATGCAAGTGGTGTCTCTTGGACTAAATGCTCCAGGGTACGTGTGTGGCTCCCCAGGCATCACAGAATGGTGGTGGTGGAGAAGGTGGGTGGGAATGAAAAGTATATGTATGCCAGTGCACCAGCTTTTGCAAACAATTGCAGAGTCAACATTTGTATCTCTCTTGGGAAACCTTGATTTCCAAACTTTCCCTTTCTCCCCCCCCCCCCCCCCCCCGCCCCAAGTTCTAATACAATGTTGAAAACCAGCTTTGAACTTGCAATCAGTAAGGAAGATAAGACACTGCAAAGGACCTGGCTAGGCACCTCCTGTGCTGAGAGGTGCTCCTGGGATTGTGTTGGTGGTTTGTTTTTGACCAAACTATGTCCGTGCCCATTCGATGGACAGTTCTCTGAGAACCTTTAACTGTATAAACTGGCACTCTTTCTTCATTTTATAACACATTCATCACCATGCTATCTGAGCACTTCAGAGCTTGTGCTAATGCATAGAATCATGTTTTTCCATTATTTTTCCCAAAAGGCCATTACCTATTTTCCTGTACCAGATGGGGACTTCACTACAGCTTAACACCCACCACCCCTGCTCTGCATCCCAACTGGAGGAGATGGTTTTTTCAGATAACCTACTTTCAGAACTGTGCAAATTCCTTAGTAAGTGGACTGGCACACACGTCATACAGCTGAGTGTGGGGGTTTGTTCATATATCCAAACTACAAATGTATCACTATCTGAAACTGTTTATTTCAGATAGTTTTTTAATTGTTTAATTCTCTGTGCCCTGCCTTGGGAAGTCTACGATGGAAGAGTTTTATATGAAATCTGTGGCACGGTTCTTAGCTTCTCACTTGCCTCTCTGTGTTACAGCTTTGCACGCAACCCAGATGCAAAGCTATTATGGATATATAGTCGCATATCAGTGGAAGAGAAGTCTAATGTGATATGCTGAGGGTTTCATATTGCTTTCTCTGATTCCTGATCAGATTTTTCTGAGCCTAAGAATGAAAAGGCTTTTTCCTACTACATGGAAGGGCTTCAAATTTCTCTGAATCTGAAAGACAATGTGTTTCTTGTTCATATTGCTAATAGTGATTTTGGTAATTTCATTTTGATCTTAATAACACTTGTTCTTATTCTACTGCCTATGTATTTCTGATCTTTACTGGATCATCTTCAATACAGATACTAACAATAATTAGGGCCATCTATGCCCTAGGTGGGGCAGGCCGGTAGGTTTCAGTGGGCATTGTAGATATAAGTGTTGTCAATGAGGTAGCTTGTGGAAAAAATGATGACAGTTTGTCAAGGGAAAGCATTTTTGTGTGTCCATGAGATTGCACTGCGTAAATCAGCTATTTTTATTTGCTGAAGTTACATGAAATGATCACACTGACAGCTCATTTGGCTGTTGTCTCCAGCTCCCATTCCTCACATAGTCTTGTAGCATGATCAGTGAACAGAGCTTTGAGCTTTTTTGTAAACTTCCTCACATTTGATTAGGGCTCTTCCCCCAGAGAAAACAAGGGTTATAAAACTGTTGGTTAAGCAAGGGTTTCACAAATGGGAAGTGGAGAAAGCTAATAGGAGAGTGATACCAAATTGTCCTGTGACTTCAGGGAACCTCTGAGTGGAAAAATTCCAGGAGCAGGGATATCTGGCTTATGGTATTTCTTCAGGAGAAATGAAAAGTTGCACTTAGGAAATGGAAGATTCAGAATACAGTAACACAGACTTTGGGAAATGATCAAATGGAAACTTGTCTGCAACAAATTATTTTAATGATCAGTATAAATGTGTTTTAATTTGGATTAATTACAGCCTGGGAAGACTTTACTTCTAAATAAACTTCAGGAAAATGTCATCCATAATGAATATACTAAATAAACTTCAGTATAAATAAATGGGTCATGGCTCTCCTTCCCACTGAAGGTTTGCCGTGTTTAGAAAATGTAAACAAAGCCCTGCATATATACTGTACCTTAAGGTATTTACGTAATGACAAAAGATCACTTTTTCATTTTCCAACCGTCACCAAGGGATTGCAAAGCAATCAAACTTTAACAGCCAATTAATCTCTCTAGATGATGTTTGTGTAGCACTTAACCAGTTTCAGTAAATTAGATCCCTGTGGGCTGGGCTGTTACATTGATAGAAATGTTACTGCTAGCTGCAGGCATTCATTTACTAGTTTGTAAGAACAGCAGTATTGAGAAATCATGAACATATGGAAACAAACTCTGCACCTTTTTAAAAGAAATGCTCTTTGTGAAGAATAGGAGGTTCTGGGAGTCGCTCAGCATGGAGCCTCACTAAACTAAATAAGTAGTTTGTCAGTTCTGTTGGACTGGAGAGTCTGCTGTTAACTTCCCTGTAAGAAATCCCTTGGGAGGCAGCTGTGGCTAAAGAAAGATAATTCATTGCAATAGCATCCACTTAAAGTGTTAAAGGGGCAGATTTATTTTAGGTACATCTTCTGTACATCTAAACAAAATACATTAAAATAATAAAAAAACCCCCAACAAACAACACAACAAAGTCAAACTCAAACCTCCAGGTGACCAAAAGCTTTCAGTATGTATGAGAGAAAAATAAATCAGAGAAGTAACATCTTGGAATCAAGGTGGAAACTTTCCTTTTCAATGTGGTGGTGTAAGGCATCTGCACTAGATTTCAGGCTCCCTGAAGCCCACAAAGCACAACTACAAATCTCCATGTGGAGAGCTGCACGACAAGTGTCTATGTCCCATGACGATATAGCAACAATTACTAGGTGCTAGATTCTCTGTATGTCTTCCTCAAGGATCTTGATAGCACCATGGTTTCTGTACTAGGCTGGTGTAAGGATTCCCTTGCCCATCGTGACTCTGGAGAAGGGTCCTGGGGACTCCTGAATGAGTTCAGGACTCTGTTCCTTGCTTTGGTCAATTCCTTCTGGGAGCAAGGTAAGAATCCTGTATTAGATGAACTGTTTCTGCTTGCAGCTGCACCAGCACTGCGTTCAGGGAGATGACAAAGCATTGCAGTAACAGCTTCTGATCTATGGAAATGTCAGGAGATCTTGAGGGAGAAATTAATTCCTGGCAGAATGAAGGCTCTTGGTAAAAGTCGCAGTTTAGACTGCTGCTCTTGAAGAAGGTATGTAGTCAGTGGCACATAGCTGGAATCACATAGTGTCGGCAAAGTGGATGTGGAAATTCTGTGCGCAAGGTTGGCTTTGCTGAGATCAGAGAGCCTGTGGAAATTCAGAACTTGCTGTTACCTTGGCAGTGTCAACCCAGGAGTGTCATGGCCTAATGTGGTGTTAGGCCGTTTGGGGAGACAATTGTTTTTTATGTATATATATATATTAGTAGCGTCTGAACATGCTCAGAGTGAGTAGATGTTTGATTTTGAGAGAACGGGCTGTCCAAACCCTGCTCAAGCCTTCTGTGTTGCCTTGGTTCCCAGAATCCATTTGCTACAAGGTGAGTGTGAATATTTGAAGCCTGTAAAAGCTGTTCACTGTTCTGTGGTTGTTTGCTGAGGTAAAAGCGGGGCCATGAGCACCTGCTGAGAAAGGCAGGTGGTAGCAAATAGGAGTTGACCTTTGGACATGACTTTCTGCTTTATTCCTTCTGGTAACTTACATTATCATTTGGTGGCTCATGATGTGGCCTGACCATATGCTGTTTAGCACGAGGCTTAATTATATTGTTAGGCAGTACATACACTTGCAAGGTCAAAGAAAGAGGTGATAAAGCAGGTCTGTTCCTGTATTGCATTGACATTGAGGAACTTTCTGATTATGGCCTAGAAATCACAGAATGGTTGAGGTTGGAAGATACCTCCTGATGTCATCTGGATTGACCCCCCCCTGCTCAGGCAGAGACACCTAGAACCAGTTGCCCAGGACAATGTCCAGATGGCTTTTTAGTATCTCCAAGGATAGAGGCTTCACAACTCCTCCCTGGGCAACCTGTGCTGGTGCTCAGTCACCCTCACCATGAAAAAGTGTTTTCTAATGTTCAGATGGAACTTCCCGTGTTTTCAGTTTGTGCCCATTGTCTCTTGTCCTGTCATTGGGCATCTCTGAAAAGAGTCTGGCTCTGCTGCCCTCTTTGCAGGGCTGAGTAGAGGGGAAGTTTCTGGCAAGACTTTGCCTAATGCAACTGTAGCAGTTGAAAGAGGGGACAGGAAGGTTTTTGAGTGTGGATGTTGTGGTCAAAACATAGTTTAGAACTTAGGCAAGCCTGTAATAGAAATGTGCTATTCATTACAGTTTTCTAACAAAGATGTGGTCTGAATGATTGATAATGAAATGCTTTTTCAGGGCAATGATTTTACTCAAGGTTTAGATGCACAATGGACAAGTTTGGAGAGAGGCTCTTTTTTTGAGGACAGATGAACGACTTCATGTATTGAATAAAATTACAACTTCCTAAAATGACATGCTGGGAAAATAAATGTATGTAAGTGATACTTGGCTCCAGGGGTGAAATGAAAGAACAAAACTGCAGGACTCTCTCTAGCCAAGCGAAGTTCTGAGAAGGTCATATAACAAAAGCATAATAACAACACTCTGGGTTTCTAGTTATCATTTCAGTATGTGCTCTGACCAGTGAAAGCATTGCTGATTTTGTTTTGTACAGCTGTCCTCAATGTCACGAGTTTGTATTTTTGTATTGTTGGATCTTGCTTACTTCCAGATATGGCTGTTTTCTGTGTCTTCTGCAGTAATAAGTAGTTTTGAAACTGTTAAAAATCCTCTCATAGTTTGAACTGAAAATGACAACAGAATATTTTTCTGCGATTTAATAGCTGGATATAACTCTGAAAGTTTATACCACATATGTGCTAAATATCTTCATTCTACAATGCAGGCAGGCAAATGCATCTGATTTTTACACTGTAGTTTATAATCAAGCACTGTCAAAGCACAATCGAGTAGTGAAAAGATTCAAGAGGTGCTGTTTCCTCCTATTCAAATACTAGACCTTTGCAGAGCATGTTAATGGGGTGGGAAACTGCAGAAGGAAAACTGCCTGACACTTGAGTGTCTCTTCCTGAGATCTGCAACTTGGGAGACTGCCAGCCAGAAGGGTACAGGTTGACACACTGCTCATGTCACCTGTGTGTCTTCCCCCTCTCAGCCTTTCTGAAATTCCGCGCCCCCCCGCCCCCACACCCACCCCCCAACACCACA
>WTSP01020168.1:11647-28931 GCA_025331215.1 Actenoides lindsayi
CGCTCCCCCCCTCTCCCCCATTCTGAAATCCCCCCACCCCCCCCCCCCCCCCAAAAAAAAAACCCACACCAAAACCAACCAACCAAATCCTAAACTTAAATTTATTAAATTTAATGGCTTTTGGAAAACTTAATAACCTGTTTTTATCCCAGGCAGGGCAGCTGCCATTTCCTGGAGGAGGTCAGACACAAAATCTAGGTATATGGCACAGGATGCCTCAGGGAGCAACCAAATTTATGTTGAAATTTGGTCCACAGAACCATTCCTGGAGTAGTCAAGTGATGATTTCAAGTGAACTGTAGGTTACCCTTTTATCAAAACTACTACTCAGTGTCTGAATTACAAAATAAATTATTTGAAGAGTTCGCTTTCCATTTTCATCAGACTGCTATGTTCCAATTCTCTGAGTCTCAGAGCTGATTCTCCTGTGAACCAGATCTGTCAGGTGGTAATTACCATGCTCAAATGCTCATCTCTTCCCTCTATGGAAGAGGAAGAGGTTCACTTCAGTAACAGGTTAGTTCTGGTGGTATATGTGTTTCTCTCATGGTCATCTCTTACACTAGTGGATGCTGGATTTGGTCTCTCTATATAATATTTTCCTAATACAAAGGCTGCATTCACCATGCCCAAAGACAATAATAAAGGAAAATGCTGGATTAAAATGTGGGGTTTGCTATTGCATTAGACATGTGAAGGGGAGAACACAGCTGCCTTGGATCAGGAGCTTGTGGCGTTGGGAGGTCAAGTTTCTGATTTGGTGAAAATTGTTGAACAGTTTCTGGGGGAAAAAAATCTTGGTTTTGAATCTCAAAAAGTGAGGGGGCTCTTTGTTGTGAAATTACTTTTACAAAAAGCCTTCCAGAATCAGACCATGTTATGGGGAAACATTGATTGTGTTACTTCTGGACTGTATTGGTAGGCCTGATCTCTATAAGAACTGTTTGAAAGTATGATAGAACATGTTCATCTTGACTTGAATCTGCTGCTTAAGGCAGTGGAGGGAGATAAAAAAAAATAAAAATCTATATCTTCTTAAAAATTCTCTTTAAATGAAATTTTCTCATCTCCTGTCTTCTTTCCTCCAGACTACACTGCATCTGTAGAGGGGATGTGGGGGAAATACCCAACACTCTTATGTTTTCTAGAATAAAAATTCTGCACTGGGGAAAAATGTATTGATCTCATATGCATGTATGTGTGAACATGCGGCAGTACTCTATGCCCCTGGGACTGGCTCCCATCCAGATGCTTACTTACACTGCAAGAGGGAGCAGGTGGCATCTTTGCACAATGTCCAATTTCAGATTGCACGTTATCTTTAGGGCAGCTTTAGAATCTAGCCAGTGCTCTGTGGGAGCCCCTTGGCACACACCATCTGGTAGGAACACTGAATCAGCCTGGTTTTGTCCTGTTCTCTGGCTGAGGTGGTGGTGCAAATAATGTACATTTTTATTTTATGTTCCACCCCCAGCATGCTGGGTGAAATTTCAAATGGCCTTTTGACTGGGGACTGTGAATTCAGGATCTACCAATGGCAACCTGACTCTAAATCAGGTCTTTGGAGTTGTCCTTTGAAGAGCATTTTTAACTCTAGGACTGTGAAAAAAAGGTGATTTAGATAGGAACACAGTCTGGAAGAGTATCGTAGTTCTAGTCTGTTCAGTGTTGGTGACATTTTTGTCTATAATTATCCTTTTCTTCTAGAATTTCCTTCTCCCTCGTGTTCTTTTGGGATTAGAAGCAGAATGGAACGCAGGTTAGAGTGCAAAACAAAGTTTGGATGCCACCATAGTTTTATTGTAGTGGGAGATGTACTTTCATTTTCTGCTCCTTGGAGAATTGTTCCTCTTTGATGTGCCTTTCCACTGTTGCTGAACACCAAGCTGACACTTCCACAGGACCATCCACAGATTAATTTTTTTTGTGAGTGGCAATAGGTGATTTAATCACTATGTATCGCGGTTGGATTGATTTCTCCATCACACCTGCAGAGCATGACTTTGAACTTAGGGATGTTGAATTCCATCAGATAAGGGCTTCTGGTCTCTGCAAGAACCTTTGAGGACTGGCCAAGGCAATTTAGAAGTCACTAGTCAGGGAATAGAATTATTTTGTGTATTGAGTTGTTGGCTTTTGCTATCTTGCTTTCATCTCTTCACACCTTTGTGTTATTAAAGGTTTGTCCAAAAGAAAGAGTGAGGGGCAGAGTAGATTGAACAGAGTGCCAGCTGTTTGCCCCTTGGGGCTTATAGGTACCTCTGTATTGGCGAAAAATGATAAATTTAACTCCTAAACCCAGAGCGGGTCTGAGGATATATCAGCTTAGGCAGTGCTCTACCCTAGTGTGACTACACAGCACGGGGACTAGGGGAGAGCAAATGGCCATCCAGCTTGGAAAGAAGACTGACCAAATGTGAGTCCCTTGGTGCCAGCCCTCTTAGAAATGCCTGGAATGCTCTACACAAGTGAAGAAGTCTTAAATCATTAAATAAGTCTAATGACCTCATTAGGCCTCACTGAAATGTAAGACAAAACAGCAAGAAGCTAAATATTGCTGTTACTGCTAATGTATTTTTAAAAGTTCTTAATTTTGTTGTGCTTTCTCATTGTGCGTGTTACGTAGCCAACCCAGTGCCACAGGCTAATATTTTCATTAGTATTCCTATTTATCTTCAGTAAAAATTAGTTACATCTGAAAAAGCATGTGCACAGGATACATACAAACTGTGTCCTGGTGTTGGCAATTCTCTTCTTCATGCTTGTTAACTTTAGTGTGGCCTTAGGGCTCTCATGCTGACTCTGTTAAGCATAAAGTGCTGTAACTCAGAGTACTGTTTGTGTTAGGCCTTTAAGCTTATCTTTACAAATATTTCTACTAGTTCTACTGTGTTCTTTACCTTGCAGCAGTTCGAAGTGTTCAAACGCTACAACCAACGCTCCTTTGCTTGTTTCCTCCTTTTCCTGCTCTTGCTCTTTCTTAAATATTGATAAAGCAATGGAGAACAACTCAGAAAGAAGAAATCTTATACAAGGACTCTGAGGTTGGTAATGCCCATGTAAAGTGTGTCAGCAGATCTGTGTAGGATGGGGGAAGGAGAGGGATAAATACAAGAAATAAGACAAAGTACCTTATGGTGAAAGTGCATAGCAGGTCCAGGAGGAGAAACTAAGATCTGCAAAGAGCTTCTTCTGAGCAATGCTGATCTTTCATTAGTAAAAATTCAAACTCTTGTTAAATGTAGTTAAATAATTTGCATTGATTCTTAAATGAAAGTGCATCAGTAATAGCAGTGTGACTAGTGTTGGGGCCAGCCGTGAGGTGGGTGAGTTGTGGCTCACTTCACATGCTTTCCATGCTGATTCATGGGAACTGCAGATCACAAAGCTTGGGACCTCAGCAGTAAATATAGAAGCAGCTTGCTGTAGTTATGATAGCTCAGCTACTGTAGATACCTCCAACGTGTTACTGCCTGAAGATGCTGCTGTTTGCTCAGCCATGTGCTCTGCCTCACCTAAGGCAACCTTGGAATCTGCAGAGTCAGGAAAGAGGGTAAGGAAGGAGCATAGGTGGGCAGGAGGTGAAAGAAAGACTCTGTGATGTGCTGTGTGGTATTAGGAGTGGAGGAAAGTGATATGGTATTGAGGGTTCTGATTGGGGATGGCAAGATGTGCCATCAGGGAAAGGAACAGGCTGGAGCTCAAGCTTGAGGGTGAAGTTTGGGTAGACAGACTCAGTTTAAATAGCAGTAGCAGAATAACAGAAGATGTTTCTGCTTATCAGCACTATTTGAGGCCTTTAGTCTAAGACCAGTCCTGTTTCCGTATCTGTCATCCTTATCTCTAAACGCCCAAAGAAATCAGTGCAGCTGATCTGCTTTATTTGTAACTGTTTATATACTAATCGGAAACTTTTTATATCATTATAAATTAGTGTCCAACAGATTTAAGTCCGTGTTATACTGCACTCTCTAGAAGCAGATGTCAATATGTCCAAGTGAACAAATTCCCATGTTAGCATGTGTGTTAGCAGTACACATGCCAGGATATCCAGATATGGCCAGTGATGTGGAAGCCTTCATTGCTTGAGTCTTCAGTTTTGACTTGGGTATTGGTCAGCAGATTTGAAGAATTAAGAAAATAATAACAAAAAAATCCTTTCTTTAAAGGAAATAGTGCTTGGTAAGCCACCTTTGGAGGGACACAGTGGTTGGACCTCATGTGTCATCAGTTGCTTTTTGAAAGCCCTGACTCCTAGTTTCTAACCTGACAGGATACTGAATAAGTGAAATGCTTAACAAAAAGGAAAATGTCTGTCAGAGAAATATTGCAGCTTCCCCGTGGGAGGATGTTTCAAAGATGAAACTGCTCCTTCAAACATTGTGTGAGAGCTGCTTAAAAAGGAAAAAGTTGAGGTAATATTGCTCTCTATTTTGAACGTATTTCAACCTTGCAGCTCTTAGTGTGCTGCTGTCCGTGCATGAGATCCTCTACTACCTTGGAGAACAATGATGCAAGGCTGAATGTATGTCCATTTATATGCATCTGAAGGATTCAGTCACAGGCGTAGACACTTATGTAAAATATCTCCCGGGGAAAGGTATGGTGTAACTGTTTTCATGATGAAATTCTTTAAATAAAAAATTTAAATGTTTAGCTGAATCTTGTTGGTGATAGTGAGCTCTGCACCCCTCTCTGTGAACTCCAGAATCCTTTAATCTTTTGCATTTGCTGCAACTGCACCTACTTCAAAGCATTGCTGCAGGCATTGGAAAGGATCCTGGCACTCAGTGGGAATAGGGCGGGGATGTGAAATTCTGTCATCGCTTGGAAGCTGCAGCCATTTCTGAAGTGCCAGTGTGAGCTATCTTTACAAAAGGGCAGCAGCGTTATGCAACCGGTTTGGGGATATAGAGAAACGTGTCTCTCTTGGCTGTAGTTTTGAAATTATTATTTGAGGGGGGGGGGGAAAAACCAAACTAAAACACAACAAAACCAACCAAACAACAAAAACATCTCGACTCTTTATACTGTGAAGCACTTGACAAATAATCTAAGGACAGTGCTGAATACAGTGTGATAATGATAGCTGGACATCCTTACGGATAAATGCCATTCTGTCTTGTGGTGTTGAACCCAACTATAATGAGATGAATGCTGCATACAATCCAGCTATTGATATGTGGGGTCTGGTGATACTAGAATGTAGCAGAAGGGCCTGGGGAGGAAGAGGGAGTGAAAGTTAATTTGAAGAGCCGGAGCAATGTTAGTTTCAATAAAGAAGGCAGGCTGAATTTCAGTTGTTTTCAGTTACCTGTCAACTGATCTTTTAAGAAATAACACACCCCAAAGTAGATGTGAAGTTTTAGGTGAGCTAACTTAGTGCTATGTAAGGCATCACCACCCTCAGCTTTCCAGAAGCCAATCCCATGGTGCTGGTATCAGTAGAAATAGTATGTCAAATCTCCTGCTGACTTCAGTGAGAATAATACAACTTGTAATGTAAATATTTGTTCTCTTTTAAGACTGATATTTTCGTATGACTGTGCAAAAAAAATATGCCATTCACAGATACCTTGGTTTCATATTGGCTCATATTTGGAAAAAAGATTCTATGATAAAAGTCTCAATCATTCATGCATCTGCTTACACCGAGTTGTGCTTTAGCATGTACAGCTGCTGCTTTGACTTGCAAAACTACAAGGTACTGCTTTTCATTGAAGGAATTTAATTGTGGAAGAAGCCTTAAGATGGTACTTAGATTGTGTTTCATTTTATAGGCTGTATTAAGAGCATTCTACAATTAAGTTTCAAAAGAATTAGGCGCTGTAATGCATTTCAAGCTGCCACTGTTATAAAGAGTTACAATTCTTGGAGTTTAAAAAGTGACTAAACTGCTCCTGAAAGTGAAATCTAAGTGCACTATATTTTTTGTTGTGCAGCACAGTTAAATTATGAGTTCACATGGTCCTAGGAACAGAAGGCAACTTCCAAGGTGCTTCCAACTTGTAGGATTAATATTTTTTTATTCAATTAGTTTTCTAATAACCTGTACCACCAATTATCAGTAAAAGCTAAATCAGTTGGAAGGTTGTCCTTGTGGATAAAATGCATTTTAAGATAATGATCAGACTTCTAAGTTTTGATGTACTACTGTAATAGCTTTGTTACCTCTTAGTATGAGTGTTATCTGTCCGTGTTGCTGATTAACACACCCCCTAACGTCAAGTGGAAGAAGAGCAATTTTGAAGTTAGAGCTAGGAAAATTGAGTCATAGTATCCAGAAGGTTGGTGTTTTAATTTAGCATATTCTATGATTGGAAAAAAATAGCCTATAAATATCAAAATATTTTTTTTAGAAATTTACCTCCAATTTTTAATTGCTCTTGGAAAGGAAGGAACTAGAATGCACTTTGATCTGTACTTAATAAACTTGATCTTGGTTTACACTTCCTTCTGTTACAAAAGATCAAAGGACACTTAAACCTGAGACCTTCTTAGATTTTTGCATGCTTAATGTGATGTTATTTTGGTTTTGGTGTGTTGGAGACTGTGCTGTTTCCTTAAGGCAATAAACTCAGAATAGGTAGCTATTATTGAGCCCTTGTGATAACAGTTCTGTGTTAATGTTATAGATGCCCAACAGCATATAATCTGCTCATAGCAAAGGACTTTTTTTAGCCCAGTTAATGGCAAAGATCAAACTGAACAGAAAAATAAACAACAAAAAAAACCAACAAAAAACCAAAACTGAACAAACAAAAACAAAGAAAAACCGAACAAACAAAAACTTGCATAAAATTAGTAGATCCTGTACCAAAAAAAATAAAAAAATAATCATAATGCAACATGGCCAATGCTGCCATGAATGTGTATGTTAGTAGATATGACATCATTCATGAGGAACACATGTTCCTTCTAATTAATCTTGACCAGGAGACAACTTCTTACCTGCCCAGGCAAGAACAGATGAAGAATTGTTGTACCGCTGTACTGCAAGAGATCAGGTTGTCATTCATTCCAATGGTCTAGCTTTCTGCATAGATGCATTTTACAAGTATTGTAATTGCAATATGAGTTTTTAGTTGTATGAGTAAAATATTATGATTTTAATCAGTGTACTTTATTCCCCAGATATTCTATTAAGTAACCATATGCAACATAACCATGTTTTTTGTCGAACGAATCTTGGAAATAATAAGTGGAGGATTCTATAGGTGACCATAAGGTTGTGGGAGAAACAGTGCATATAAAAAATAAATTGAACTCTTAGATGACATATACACACCACCCTCTAGATTTTAACCTTACTTAATATATTCACATGATCTACAATTATTTTAGACCTGCACATTCATAATTAGGTTTCCTACTAAAATTATTTCTCTCATGATGTATTCTGGATGTTTCCTTTGTCCAGGATGATATAAGGTAAAAATGCGATGGCTGACAAATTAGATAACTAGAGGAAAAAAAATTGCAAATACAATTTTACCAGCTGTTTTTCTTTTTAGTTTCCCATACTGTTGTATTTTGATAAGAATTGCTTGCTTTTTTTCACCAAGCTGCAAAACATAGTCTTACTGGATTGTAGGCAGGGTACTGGAAGAATCAAAGAAATATCAGTGGTTTAGATTTTGCTATTGTGCACTGCACCAACAAACCAGTCTATGGTGGACTGATCCTGCCAGCCTAGCAATCCTAATCTAGGCTAATGTTTGGCTGTGAGACCATCTGGGAATCCTGATATTGTAGGCACAAACCAAGAGGTCAGGATCAAACTCTTGGCAAATATTAGACCATGAATGCTGAATACATAAGAAGACTTCATTTGGTACTGTCGCTGCTGCTGAGCTGACAGATGGGAATAAAACCCCACTAACAGACCTTCCTGTCCCCCCAGTGAAAGCTTGCTGTTGATCTGTGAATAGGTAATGACACCCAGAAAGCACCATTCTGTACTTGCCTCCTTTTGGGCTGATATCGTGCATTATCTGTCTGTGAAAGCAAAAAAAGCTTTGAAGAAAGACAAAAATTTCTCTTGTATTTCTCTCATGAGGCAACGTAGGTTAGAGATTACCAGAAGTCAAATAAGAAGAGGGAAGCGTGGGCGTTGTGGCTGAAAAACAAGACTGGAACTTGAGTTCTGCCAATTTCAGCCTAATAGGTGGTTTTGAAGAAGAATTGTTATCAGGAAGGGCTGATAAAAATATATATATATATATGTATCTGCTAGGTTTGGTTTTGTTGTAAATCTGTAATAGGAAGAAAAAGGAAAAAGAGAAATGTTCCCATGCAGGACCACTGGGAGCCAGATTTTCTGTCACAATGATTGTCTTACCATTATGAAGGAATACTATCTTCTGAATGTCTGGTATTTGTAGTTACTGTTGTAGCTAATTTGTCCCGTCTTTTTCCTATTATTTTATTGCTTTCTATCTCATAAAGTGTATTTTTGACTTTGTTGAAAAAAGTGATGTGTAGCTTTTCTGTAATTCACTTATTAATGACATTGTTTGCAGATTTACCAGGTGAATAGTGCAAAGAAAAATAATTACTTTTTAGCTATTCTCCTGTAGTTGAGTAGTGTCTCTCTTCTCTTTATACTTTGATGGAGAAGATGTGATGGGTTGTTGGGTTTTTTGTTGTTTTTGTTTCTGTTTTGGTTTTTGTTTGTTTGTTTTGGGGTTTTTTTTGGTGTGCTTTTTAAGAAGGTCTCGAAGGCAAAAATGTAATTTCACTAAGGTCTATTCAGAAACTGTCTCAATTTTTGTCAAGTTAGCACCTTTTTTTTTTTTTTTTAAATAGCATCTCTGACTTCCCTCCTCTGGTGATGACACTCATGTGATGAGTCACAACATTCAGTCTCCTTTTCAAGAGCAGGCTGCTAAGGAGCTCAGTGCAATGGCAGAGTTCTTGCCCTTATTCAGAAGCTTTTGTAACATCTTTCCATGTCTGAACTAGAAGAAAAAAGTATATAAGTTCCTGGCTGCTACTGCTGATTTTCTTACTATAACTTTGGTGATGCCCTGTAAACATTTCTGAAGAAAACTAGTGTTGTAGCAGAAAGGGAAAGCTAACAGAATATCTATGTAATGTTCATAGACTGACTGTAGACAAGTTCGCTGCTGGGAAAAAGTATTCCAGATCATTGTAACATTCAACACAAGTCAGCTTCTCTAGGTTCAGCACTTAAAGTAGAATAAGATCTGTGCGTTTTGGAGAGCTCAAAGTCAGTCCCAAGTGCAAGTTTTTCACAGCACCAGTAAGATAACCTGCTGTTGTGCATTTGGGACTTGTCTATGTAGAACGCTGATTTGTTGCTTGCCCATTAGAAATGCTTTACATTTGTCAGTGTGCAGTGCTGGCTTCACTCAGGTCCGTGGCACAACTCCCACCTCCTTCAGGAGAGCTAATTTTGGTTCCCTCCTCCTAGCCCTTCTCTGCTTTTCCACTTGTTCTTGGTGGTTTTTCTCTTTTTGCTAATGGTTTTCTCTAATGCATGCAGAAAAGACAAGGGAGGGGTGCTGGTGTGTATTTTCATAGGCTGCTTGCTGGGTGCAACAGTGATGAATAAAATGGTCATGAGAGCAAAATATGTGATAAATAACTTCTTGGATTAATTACCACTTTGACTAGCTGTTTATCTGCGTGGGATTTTGGGTGGATGGACATACGGCAGAAACAAAGTGCAGAGGGGAGAACTTAAACCAACATCTTTTGGGTTTTTCAAAGATTATTTCCCTGTTACTTTTTGGAAAAGTAAATCCATTGAGTAACACCATCACTAAGTCTACAAATATTCTGCTGGAGACATAATCATAAAAAGGAAGAATTAAAAGATGTATCTTGCAATGCTGGGCCAAAAGTCCACCTATATGCCCCCTTGAGGTATGGTGGCCAAATTTTGTTTACAGATTTACACCCGTTATAAACCAAAAAACATTCTTTTCCAAGGGTGAAATCCTCACTTCCGTACACTCGGGTGACAAAAGTGTCCCCCAGAGGGTTGCTTGTGATAGCTGTCCTGTCTGGGAGAGCTCAGTGTGATGCACCACACTAGGCAGGCAGAACTGCAGGCTAAGGCAGAAAAGCTGCTGTGATGTGGTATCCTGTGCGCTCTTTGATATCCACTCTGCTCCTTCAGCTGAGTGCATCTGTGGCAGCCACTTGTGCTATTAACTGACTTGCATCTTAATGTTTGTTTCCATCCTCATTCTTGAAATACTGTAGAATTAAAATTATGAACAAACCAGCCCAGTAAACTTGGCAGATTCTGACTTGATTCATGAAGGCAGATCTAATGTTCTCTGACAAATTGCTCCAGAGAAACTGTCTTGTAAAATACAGTATCTGCCAGTTTCTTAATACCAAACAATATTCCTATTAGGACACAGTGTTAATGATTCAATAGAAAATACAGTGCTTGGTGCAGAATGAATCTGAAATCATTTAGCATACTTGATTGTTAACTGAGCTAACTATCCTGTGAGTGCATCGGCTGCCATCTGTCCATTTACTCGACAGCCTTGTCTGGGAGGGGGGGAATATCTTGAGAGCTGGCAGCGGTCCAGTTTGCCGCAGGTCTGCTTTCTAGTGTTTTTGTAACAGATGTTGTGCCACATGCCCAAAGCTGCTGCCTGTAAGCTGCTGTGTGCTCAGATTTTTAATTTTGGGGGTGCCTGACTGCCTTTGACACAAGATTTGCATCTATCTTAGCCCATTATGGGGTGTCTTTTGTTATAATGGTAATCGAATGGAAGAGCCAGAGCCAAACCCTCTAGACCTGTCACAGGGGTTTTCTGGTTACTTCACTGGACTTTGAATTGGACAATGACTTGCCAGTTATTCATATTTTCCATCTTTTCCATTTAATTATGTGTATTTAAAAGGATAATGTTTATAAAATGCTTAGTATGAAATTAGGGAGCCCTCAAGTTTGCACTGTGCTCTTAACCACTTGAGTGGTCCCTGCTTATCTGGGATGCCCTGGAAGTGTTTTTATACATAGACACCCTGCCTCTTATGTACAAACTAGAGATTATACTGAATTCTTCCTCCTCTGTTATCTTCCATACATAACATAATTCCACTGTAAGCCCATTGATCCTAAATTAATATAAATGAACCAAGGTGGGGCGAATCTTTAGAAGCTGCTGTGTTTTTCAATTCCATGATTAAAATGCCTTGCTCCTCCTGTGAAGCTTGGTTGTTGTCAGAGTAGCAGGAGGGAATTATCATCTTCATGCAGCAACCCCTACTGCTGCTGATAGAAGAGATTTCTTCTTCTTCTTTCCTTCTTTTTCACTAACAAAAAGCAAAAGGGAAAAAACCCAAAAGGTCAATTAGGTAATGCAACATCATGTATTTCTGTACGCTTTCTACATGTCATCCATTCCAAAAGGTTTGTTTATATGAAACATTACATCCCCAGGACCTTTCTTCCATCCTAGTTTATATTTCCACTTTGTAGTGGGCTGCCTGTATGATTTCTTGGAGGATGAAAAATGGTTTGACTGTGCCTGTTCAGCTGTAAAAGCAGCCGCCTATTGATTTGCTGCTGACTGTGTGTGTAAATAAAATATACTACAAGTGGTGACTTATTTTATGGGTTAGGCATGGGAAGCTTTCTGATCTCAGTAACACATTTATCACCTTTCAATGGAAAACTTGTAGGTTGTTTCTTTAACATGTGGCGTAACTTGCCTTTGTATATTGTCTGACTATGAGCTTAAAATATTTGGTTCAGAGTCTCTACTTTTTAAAATCTTAAATGAAGGTGAACAAAATAAAAATGTGATTATAAGACTGAATCTTCTTGAGTAGTCTCTATTGTTCAGTCTGTTAAATGCCCTTTGTCTGTCAGGGAAATGCATCCCATGTGCAGAGAACGCTGCTGGAGTGTGCAGAAGTGGTATATTTAGAATATCCTGAATTCTGGAAAAGGCCTTCATAATATCTCCAAGTAGAATACTGACCAGGCAGTTAATCATAATCTAAGATCTCAGGCTGAGAAATGCTGCTTGTTCATGCTGAGTATGCAGACATCTGTTACTCGGCAACAAACATCACTCTCTTTCCAGAGGAGTTATTAGCAAATGTTAAAAAGACAGGTATACAGTAAAAGTTTAATGCCTATGAAATGACCTGGAAAGCTGCAAATTCCTTAGCATACAGAATATAATTTAACATAATAAAGATGAACATTGTAGAGTATTTATGGGTTTTTTTTGGTGTTTTGTTTTTGGTTTTTTTTAAAGACTGCTGCCATAAAACAAACAAACAACAAAAAGACAAAAAACCAACCCCCCCACAGAAAAAACAGAACAAAGAATTCCATTTATTGTTCCAACAATGCATGCTGTACAAATGTACATGCTACGGTTTACAGAGGCATTTAGCTGAACAAAGCAACAAATGTTTTCTGCTACGAATTAACATATGAGGCAATGTATTTGTCTACAGTTGAAAATGTGTAGTTGCTTTCCTAAAGATTGGAAGTAATCTTAATAAAGCAGAATAAGAAACTGTTACAATATCAAGATGCCAGTAGAGTGGACAGAAAAACTTCACTCAAGTCAGGTGAAGATATGACCTTTATCTATTTTATCTGATAACATACCACACATTTCTGTAACTGCTAATATAAGAATAGAGTTAGAACAAGCAGTAGCTATCACAAGCATTTTATTTGTCATACCACACCTAGTTTAAGTTACATAAAAGCAAGTGTCTGCAGTATTTCTCTAAAATATAGACAGCAAATTCTATAATAGTTGCATCAGGACAGGTTCTCTGGTTCTTACCTGTTAAATCCAGAGACAGATGTTGACAGTTCTGGTGCATAAGTGTTTGTGCTAGCGCTCCAGGATGCAGCACATCTCTCTGTGTGCTGGGTATGCATTGGTGTAGATACTGAACCAGATCTCATTAATTGTGGTACAAATAGTTTGGAAGATAGACAGTAAAAACAAAGAACTTGAAAGTTCATAGAAATAAGGCTGTGCAGAAGCCTTACTTTATCTTCTATCTATCCTTCTAATCCTATAGTCAGGCACTTTCCTTCTCCCTCGCCTTTTCTCCATTGCTTAGCAACTCATAGGCGAACTTACTTAAAGCAGAGCTTTGTTCCCAGATGTGATTTCAGTAGTATTTGCAGGCTCAACAGTTCTGAGATGTGATAATCAACCCCCTTCCTCCCCACCACCATTAGCCTATTTTGTTAAATAGTCTTTCCTCTTCCCTCCTTCTGCACCCCGGGCATGTTTCAGTTTTTGTCTCTACTGTTTTGATCTAACCAAGAGTGATGTGGAAGGAGGGGGGAGGTTCAAATAAAGCTTTAATTATGGAGGATACTCATACAATATGTGCAACAAAGCTGTGTGCTGGGCATAGAATTGGGGTATAAATGCAGAATGGGTCAGGAAAAGAAATGTTATTTTTCTCCAATCAATTTCATTTTTGAGGTTGAGATTAAATAAATGGTGTTTTTCATGCCAGCAGTTGCATGCTGAATTGGTATGACCAACTGCATATTACAGTATAGCCTTGAATAATCACTTTTAAGTAGGGAGAAGCTACAGTAGCTAATTGCTTCCTACACAGTTTCTCTAATTTCAGTAACAGTGACATATCGACACTTCCTCGCAATGTTCAGTTTGCCAGGCTAATCAGTATCTGTATTCAGCCCTGTTTCTGGAGGATGATCTGGTTTATCCATTCTGTTTTTTCTTCCTTCCCTTGGCTGTTTTTCTGAAGCTCACTAAACTTCGAATTCTGGATGGTTTTTCTGTGTGTTTTCTTCTGCAAGTCAGAGGATGTTAATGTAAGTCTCTTTGATATTGGAGACAAGCTAGATCACTCACAAAGGAGGCTTGTGTTGAAATGCAAACATTACCATTGAACTCTCTCTCAATTTATGTGCAGAACACTGTTTATATGAAAGACCTATGTAAAAGCTGGTGATAAGTCTTCAGGAGTTGTAATGCTCCAACGGTGCCATAACCACAATCCAATGTTCTGTTGAAAAACTTCCGTGTTTTAAAAAGAAAGATGTGCCAGTCATGGCAAAACCTTGGAGCTCTTATCAGGCTTTTATCTCTAGGCATCTGTCGTGAATTTTGAGGTTGACATTAAGGTGAATTACCTACTTTGTGAAATCAGGATTGTTTTGGGTGGCGTGGTGCTGAGAAAGGAAGAGGTATGCACTTACATGCTCCTTCTAAGTTCTAAGACAATGAATAAAATGAGGCTCCTTAAGAAAAGGCAGAGCATATAAAATGCAATGACTAATCTCCAGTGTGTTTTGTAGGGTAGTCACAAAGATTTGGGGAAAAGGCTGCAGAATTTTTCTAAGATGACTTGGAGAATTGTAATTTACCTGGATCTAAAATATACTTGCATCACTTTGAACAGAAAGTGAATGGAACTCTGAGTTATTGTGCATTCTCGTAGGGTCTTATGTAACAGAATCATCACAGCATCGTAGAAGAGTTTGGGTTGGAAGGGACCTTAAAGATCATCTAGCTCCAACATCCTGTCATGTTTCACAGAGCTTTGCTGTAGGATAGTCCCAGGAGGAGGTTGAATTGATGAAGGTTTGTGTAACATGAAGTTATTTATAAAATAAGACAATGTCTGAAGAAGAAAGTACTGAAGAACTTTGTGGTTCCGTATCCTATCTCTTGTGTGCTAGCTAGTGTGTTCCTACTGCTGCACCTTGTTTCTCCACTGAAAATGACTTTAGTTGACATCATTATGTTGTCTGAATTTGATCTAGACAGTGACGGATAAGTCAAAAGGTTGCTCTTTGTTGCTCTCCCACTGTTCTGTAGATGTGGTTTTCAAAGGGAGGTGTTAAACAGTCTTGGGACCACAGTGTACTCTACCTGAATGGCTTTAGGAGTTACAGTGTTTGTATATGAAACCTTATAAAGCCAAAGGGAGTTGTTAACTGCTTGGTTACAGATGCTGATACTTTGAAAGTCAAAATCACTATTATTGCTAATTGAGTTTTTAAATTATTAATATTTACGTACTGTTTTAATTTTTAGCCAGAATATGTTAGGAATTGCACTGCTGGACTGATCTGAATGAGTAGTGGATCATTTTTGCAAATATCTATTCAACAATAAATTGTCATTTGTTTACAAGCAAGTATAGGTGTTTGGGATTTTTTCCCTGTAATATAGCAGTTTCGCTAAATATTCAATTGAAAAATATACTGAAGCTCAGTCTTACTGTCTTTCTGACCTCTTCAAAATACTTAATCTCTATTGATCAGTGTGAACCCTGGTCATGGCTTCACAGAAGGCCATGCCACTGGTGGAACCAGTTCTCCATTATAGTAGCTTAGTGTAACATAGAACTTCACGAGATATCTTACACCGTTAGGTAGGATTAGGCATAGTGTTGGTGATGAGGCTGAAAACACATCTTGTGTTATCTTGTGCTTTTCATGTTCAAAGCACTCTAAAGATAGTATCTAATTAATCTGTACCACAAGCAGATTAAACATTCCAAGTGTTTTCTCAGCTCAGTAACTGTCATTATGAGCACTTTTCAGGTGATGGGGTATTCTGCCTTTGCTCTTTAAATTCCTGCTGCACTTCACTGAAATCCTGCCGACTTTGCCATTCTGGCAGAAATCCTGAAAAATGCTGCTTTTATTTGGAACAAAACTAGATGCTTGACTTTCTTGAGCATGCCCTCAAAAAGGTATGGAAAACCAGGGCTGGAAAAAATAGAGAAATTTGAGTCCTACTGTCTTGAGTGTCCTCAAGCATTACACTGGAGTCTCGCTTTTGTTTGTTGTCCTAAGGACCTGGATTAAGCAGGTTCTTAAGATTACAGCTGTGAACCGAGATTACACAGGTTTTTTGAGAAGGATCCTAGGCACCTAGGTTGTAAACTATACTTGTTATGCCAGATGTTTCCCAAACCTCTCTTCTTTCAGCCTTAGAATGTTGTTGCTGCTGTCAGCATTTGAGACACGCCCCCTTCCCCTGTCTTTGTTTTTCTGTGCAAAACTATTGTGTGAATTTGCAAATTGGTTGGGAAAATCAAATACAGGGGATGGTTTGGCTTATTTTTTCCCTCTAGAGAAGGTACTATGCATCTGGAACTTTTTTTGTTGCTGAGTTCTAGCACATGGTGCTGTCGTGCAAACTTCCGAACTCTCACTGGCGTGACTCGCTCTTTTTCATATCTTGTTTCTCTCTCTGTTCTTGGACTTTAGGGGACAAAATGTGCAATGTTTGCATGCAGCTGAGAAGAGGGGACTTGGACTGAGCAGACCCAAGTGTTGTTCTGATACAAACGGTGTGTAACAACTGTGCAAAGCAGATTTGCCATGATGGACCGCAGCCTTTCGTGCTGCACGCACGAAAGTCTTCTGTACAACCTATCGAAGTGAAATATGCCACCTTGTTTTTCCAAGCAGATACAGACAAAAGGTAGGCAATGACACTGATCTTTCCCTGTGCCTGCGTTTTAAAATGGGAGAACCTCTTCAGTGTGATGTGAAATCCCAAAAGTTGCTTCTGTTGTTAACTGTTATGAATAGCTGCTCCTGCTATTAACTTACTATTAAAATATTTCAAGATTTCCTGACCCTTTTATAGTGGAGCTTTTGCGTGTTTGAATAACCCTGCTATAGATAACGGTGTCATTTCCGATTCCAATCGCTTCCCTTTGTGCCGAGTTCTGGGCAGGCTGGAATGGAGCACTGGGAGCACTGGTGGAGCCCTCGTGTGGCTACTGCAGTAGCTGCACCTTCCTAGGGATGGGCTAAGGAGGTAAGACACCCTGGGCCAAAGCTTGCTAGGATTACACCCTATTAGTGTTATAAAGGCACTGCAAAATCTTGATCGCTTTCCAGTTAATCAGTACTCTTGGTGCAGATAAATTCTGTGTCGTTCCGTGTGTTCTGGTTCTGCTTCTGTTCTGTTTAAGCTACTCCTTGTAGCTCTAAGGAAGAGGGTAGTGACAAGTGACTCTTTCAACCTACCCAACGATACAGGCTGCAATAGTGCAAGTTCTTAGGCACTTGCCAGATTTTATTTGCAAACTGTTGTATTTACCTTAGTCTGCAAAACAGCATTTTGTGTCTAAGGGCTTTTAAAAATTGCGTCTGGAAGAGATTTTGTTCTGTTGCAAAGTTTTGTCAGACTTAAGAGGGATCCTTAAACAGGTAAGATTTTTGTGTTTAATTCCCCCCCCCCCCCCCCCGCACCGCCTCCCCCCCGTCTCACCCGTAGACGCCCCAGCCCCTATCTTGCCTTCT
>WTSP01020168.1:32451-62264 GCA_025331215.1 Actenoides lindsayi
TCCAGAGAAGGAGACTCCACAACCCTCCTGGGCAGCCTGTTCCAGGCTCTGTCACCCTCACAGTGAAAAAAATCCTCCTCATGTTTGCAAGAAACTTCCTATGCCTCAGCTTGCACCCATTACCCCTTGTCCTATCACCAGACATCACCAAGAAGAGCCTGGCTCCATCCTCCTGGCACTCACCCTTTATATATTTATAAATATTGAGTCCTCAGTCTTTGTGCCTTTGTGGTAATGTAACTGGGGTTGTCTCACTATGTACCAGGCACTTATTCCTGGACTAAGCTTATGGGAAGTTCTTCAAACTACCACCTAGTACCAGTTGTCATTCCTAAACCAGTCATTCCTAATGTGTCAGACTTTATGCTATGGCTACAGTGGTAATTAAAAAAAAAAAAAAAATCAAAGGCAAAATACTGCTACTTTGAAATGGGAACTAAATGCAGATTTGAATTGTTATTTTGCTCAGATAAAATTAATCTGGAGCCTCATACTCTGGTCACTGGTAGCTCAGTAACTTTCACACTGTTCAGCATCTGTATTTTGGTCTTAGCCTTGTAAATGATTCTGGGGTTACTGCTGCTTTTGTTTCTCTTCCACACGAAACTATGTATGCTGGTGCTTTGGGGTGGGATTTAAATGCTTTGGTCGATAAAAGTATTTTCGTAGTAAAGCAGGCCAAGCGGACTGATCTGATCCAGTTTGCAATTTAACAGAGAGTGTTAGTCTACACCAAGGCTTAGGAAATGGTAGTTTCTGTTTTAGAGCAACTGGGGGGACAAAATTTATGCCACACTCAGCAGAGGCTGAAGGGGCTGGGGCTTAAAACTAGGCAGCTCCTTATATGTTTATGTCTGTACTTAATCAACTAGTCAGAAGCATTCACGTTGAAAGAGTGCCACTTTTATCTTTTTCATAGAAATGATCTCTGTGTGAAAAGATAACAAGAAATAAGGGAAGGGGATGTAGTGATCCTTTGAGTGGTGATATTGTTGCTAGTAAAAACTGAACAAGTATGTTGGCAAAGCAACTTCGGGTGGGGAAAAGCTATCAGGACTGAAAAAGGTGTAAAGAATAATCTCTGGGTGATGTGATTAGAGGTGAAATGCCTTTGAAAGCATATCAGGCTAATAAAGCATTGATTATAAATCCCAATGGAATACAACATTTTATACATAACTATTGTGCTGGTTTGGAGGATGAGAAAGAAGAAAACAGGAGAGGAAGTGAGACTCGAAAGAAGAAATGCTCTGAAAGTTTTGTATATAGGGATCTCCTAGTTTATGGGATTTCCAGAACGGCTGGAAGTAATATTACAGTGGTAATACAAATATGAGGTGCTGTTATCAGCTAACGTGGGTGAAGAGGTTCACACTGTGTAGTGTGCAGGACCGAACCCTAGTTCCTTGGCTTGCCAGAGACTATCGGAGTGTAAGCCGTGTAGTTATGTGTCAATAACTATAAAGCATCCCTACCTTTCAGTGCTGAGATGATTTGATTTGTGATTGACGTGAATTGTAACAGTGATAACTGTGACAGAAGCTCAGAAGAGGTTATGCATATATGTATACACTTCAAACAGGCAAATCAAAGAATAATTATTGTAAAACTTTGGAAACAAAAGAGAGCTCCATATAACATATTAATGCACATGTTTCAGCAAGATGTGTAAAACATCTGCAATTATGAATGAATGGACTTGTTATTCTACCATGTGCTCACTGTGCTGAACAGAAAGTAAAAATAAACCTGAGACACTTCTACTATTTCCTTTTTCATCAAGAATTTACATCTGGAATCCTCATGGAATCTTTCAGAATACCCAGCAATGTAAAATGATCTGCCTGACTAATACAGCTATTACATTACATTGGTTATGGCTTGCTTATGGTTTAATTGTTGTAGCCCCTGTAACTTTAGCCACCGGAATGGGGAGATACTGATCTCTGTCAGATGATAGATATTAACCTTTTGTTAACCCAGACCCTTATTTTCTGAAGAAGGTTCTTTGTTCTAAAGAAATGAGTAGTCTTTCACTTAGGCCACTGTTATCAAAGACCTCAAATCGAAATATTTTGCCTTTTTAAGCTAACAAGTTATATGAATTTATGGCTTTCATATTAAATACTCATGAGAAAACACGAAGGTGTTATGTTGTTTTAAAGACTTGTTACATTTTCATCTTGAAATTCTCTTTAACTGTGAGCCAAATGAATAATCCTGAAATAGCTTTCTCTGCTTCCTGTCAGACACGCTTTCATTCTGCAGGAAGCAGCAGGAGGCCTTTTGCTTGTTTGGAGTAGTGCTTATAACTATAAAATTGGACTGGACAGCAGTTTCAGAGTGAAAGATGAATGTTAATAGATCACACACAAATTGCTCTCTGTTGCTTCCAGAGTCCATAGGCATGAGGTCGACCAGTTGCCAGGCAAAGAGTTGTATTGTGGTGTAAGGCTGACTCTTAACAGCAATTTAGATGTTTCATGCAAGTGTAGTACTAAGAAAAGAAAGTTTCCAGAGTGCTGGGTAGGTTCTTCCAGAGTATGAAGGGCTTATCATGAAATTTAAGACCCTCGGTAGTGCTTATTTGTTCAGTACTTTGTACGGAGAATTTCAGCAAGGGTTTGAATCATTACTTGGTGTTGCTGAATCTAGCATAGCCTGTAAAGCACATGTTTTCCTCAGCACGGAGGCACGTGGTATGCTTTGAGGTCAGCACAGCCTAATTACAAAATTGTTGTATGCAAGAATAACTGAGTATCTGGTCTCATGGTGGAGAACTAACTAGTCATATGTATAACTTCATACTACTTACATACTGTTTGGTGCTACTAATTGTATTTCACATGTGAATTGTGAATTCTGCTTTTGGAGGAGTATAAGCTATTGCAGAAAGAGGTGAAAAGGCTTGTTTTAGGTCATAGGGTAAGTGCAGCTGAATACAAGAACTTCAAACACCAGATTTCCCATCACTGTTTGCTTTATTTAGTTTTGATTACTAGCCCATCTGGGGATTAGATGAGAATTTCTGCCAAGTTTACTTGATTTTCAGTTGTGTAAATTGATTTTAGTTGTGTAAATGTAGCTTGAAGGAGGCTTGGATTCATCAGGGAGATTATGGGAACATTATTCCTGTCTGGTGTGCTGTGTGAGGTCTTGATTTTGTGATGAAATACGGTGATGCAACTTCCTAGACATTCCTGACTTCAGATGCACACTGTGGCTTCTGCCACCTGGGGAAGAATCCTTTTTCTTTAACGTTGGGCTCTCTGTATTTTTGCTCCAGCCTTGGGAATCTACCCTGATATACCACCCAGCTGTAAGGGAATTGAACTTGGTATATGGCTATAGTGTATGAAAGCTGATGCATTAGCCAATATTATGGAGGCACTTATTTTAACATAAAGCTTAATGGCTGTAAATGGACAACGGCAGTGACCTAAACAAGATTTTCACTTCTTTGGTACTTTGTCCCAGGCTAGTATTTCAAAAGCTGTGATGCTGCAGTGTCTGTGCTGTCAGTGAGCTCTTATCAATTGGAGAAAAATTGTTTCAAGACAGTATTTGCATAGCTCTGAAGATATCATTCCTTTTTTTGCTTTTTGTGTGTGTGTCTTAGCACTGTTTTTGAGTATCGGCTAAAGTGCAGTTTCTGTACGCAGACTGTCAGGGTTTGAACTCCAGGTACTGATTTAAACTCGTCTTATGGCAACCAAGATTGAAGACAAATTATAATTTGTGTTGTTTCTCAGCACTAGGAACTGTGTGTGTTGACCTTTGTGGAATAACTCGTACTTGTTCTACCAGTTTGTTGTTAGCTCTCATAAGAGAGCATACTAAATGTTGTTGTCATCCTTCCATCAACTGGAAAAGTGCCTTGTCCAATAGTGAAACAGAAGATGAAGATAGTGGCATGTACAGGTTCAGGTGAAAAGCTTCTATGAGGTATTGCAACTGTAAAGATGAAAGAGGCATGTAAGGGGAAGTCTGCTTTAAATGTTAAAGCTTTGAAAAGAAGAAAGGAAAATATCTGAATTATTTTGTTACTTTGTAGTTAATCTCCCCGCTTCATTGCGGCAAAGGAATAGCTTTAGACCTAGATGAATTCAAAAGGACAGCAAATCAGACTGCACATATTAACAAAGTCTCTCTGGTGGAAACAAGTCTCCAGAGAAAACCACTACTTGGAGAATTTTCACCCTTTAACAAGATAAAGTTAATTAGGATGGGTTTCAATTTGAAATAAGATGACATGTGTAACAGTGGCCATGCAGTAAGAAATTAAAGCCCTGTGAGAAGTGTGTCCGAAGTCCATGTTTTAATGAGAATTTTTCTGACACTCGAGAAGACATTCCCCACTTTTAGATTCAACAGAAGAGCTCTGATCAAACAGGACTGAGACAAGGCCTGTCCTGGAGGAACAGTAGGCATAGATCAGATTAGGTTGCTCATTCAGAAGAGCTCTTGAATTACCCCAATATACATTAAGCGCTTGTAAAGCTTTTCTGATTTAGGAAAGAGGCCCTTATTTAGGGTAATATACCTAATGAATCATGCAGTAAACATATTGAGTCAAATATAAATTATTCATAAAAACAGATTAATTTTTACCTTGCTTTCTTAAGGAAAATCTCATTTAACCTGTTTATGCCTATGTAACACTGTGTGGAAAGTCTTTAAAAAACAAAACATGATTGGAAATACTTTTTGTTATGTGGTTTGGGTATGTCTGAGATCTGATATACTTGTTGAGTTAGACACCCAAGCTGATTTTCCTGAGTATACTTCGGATGTCTACTTTTAGTGTTGCTTTATCTAATTATTTAGGAGGCTTAATGGATGATAGAGTTGGTGCTTCTTACTATTTTGAAATAATTATTTTAATTTTAATAACAGCTTTTCTTTATGACTGCAATATGCAATATCGAAGATGCTGTGCTTTAGAATCTGAAAACACTTATGCACATTGTCACAATTTTATTGAACTGTCTTATTTATGCCCTTTGAATACGCTTGTCTTTTTATGGAGCATTTCACTGAGATGTGGATTCTAAGCTTCATGACATCACCTAGTTTTGGTTACCTTCTCTCTGTGGCAGAAGTTTAATGTATGTGAGAGGGGGAGGAAGTTTATTCCAAAAATGTGTCAGGAGTTCAAAGATGGATAGTTCTATGCATGAAAGATCTTTGGGGATAATTGAATTTTGTGGTAGTTCAAAATAAACTATGCAGTAATTTGTAGGAAAAGGAGAGAACCATTCATGCAGGTCCATCTGAAAGAACAGTAAGAGTTGCTAAACCTGTATGTCTGAACTCGTTGAACTTTTAGCAGGGAAAAAAGCATTCACCAAAGGTTTGACTTGAAGTCTGATAATTCTGTTAAAAGGTTCCTGATAATTAAAATCTGTACCAGATGGTGGATACCAAAGAAAGGTGAAGGCAGCAAATGTGTCTGGAGGCCAGGTTTCTGGTCCCAAATGCTGAAACTGAGGATTGATCCAGGCTGTTTGCTGACACAGGTTAGATGAGTCTATCAGTGTTATATGCACAGCTGCCTCTAACCACAATGGCTGCAGAAGGTGTGTATTCTGGAGGAATTCTTTGGCTTAGTTTGGAACCTTCTATGAGGCAAGGAAACAAGAATTGAAATTGCAGTAATAAAGGCTGCATTGAGGAAGTGATGTGCTTTAAGTTAGAATAAGATTTTTAAAGTTTAGGTTCAGTTAGACTCATTTCCCACTTGAAACTAAAAATCTTCCTCCAGCCTCTTTGATAACTCTGTGTACCTGTAAGATAGGCCTAATATGATAATCGTGTATTTCTCCAGCAGTCAAATGCTACCTGTTAAACTCTGATCTGAGTTCAATCACAGAACTCAGCTGAATTGTGTTTTATGGCTCACTTTCATCCACCTTGATTTCACCAAAATCCCTATGCTGTGTCAAGTATTTCCTGTGATGAGGTAAGTGAGAGAGACCTGGGTGAAATTTGGGCCCAGTCGCTCTGAGCCTAAGCCAAAAGAAGGAACTGACATTCCCAGAAGAGAGTCTAGCTTACACAGTGTTGGTGTCATGGCTAAACACTCTGAAGTGTTTACAGTGCTTTAGAGGGGAGAAAAAAACCAAAAGGGCTTGGAGTGGAAAATAGTCTGCATAGACTGTCAGAATCCAGTTGATTAGGTGGGTCTTCATCTGAGTGCCTGTTCTGTCGCCCACAAGGTTTATAAATGCAATAATTGGCCTTGGATCTACTATTAACTTGTGATGTAGCTTCCCAATTGGAAGCGATGAGTCTTGAAGAAGCACTTCATGAAAAAACTACTTATAATGTATGTACAATCTGGTCAAAAATCTCCTGTGAAAATACCACGGACGTTCAATTGGAACATGTTTGTGCTGAAAGTAAACAAGCTTATGCCTATGTTTATCTTTCTTATGTGTATTTATATCAGGTGTATTATGAAACATACCCTTGTGTATTTTTTTATTTTATTTTTTTTTGTTCAGTTCATTTTAGTAACTGTGGTACAAGAACTCAACAGGTAATTTTGGAGCACTCTGCTGTCTCTGAATGAGTTGGGTATCTATTTTGGTTTCAGTGAGGCAGAAAAAGGCACTGCATTTGTTGGCAAATAAGCAATATTTATGCATCTCTCTGTCACCCATACAGACCTGGGAAACTAATGAAGTATGACTAGCTAAAGAGCATGTAATAGTCAAGGATTCTGTACTAGAATAGTTTGTGATTGTCCAGTCTTCCAGATTTATTTTTTTACATGTGACTGAAGATTTTTTGTTGTTTCTTTGTTTATTTTATTTATTTCTGATTAATGAATCTGTTCTCAACTACAAGCCATTGCCAGGGCTTTTGTGCAAGCTTTCTTTCACTACCTCACTGGACACAAGGAACTGGTAACTTGCCTGGCATTAAAATAGTCTGTCTTCACTTGTGTTAGTCAAGATACATTCCTTGGGCAAGGAAAGCAATGTAGGTGAAGGAGAAAGAGGAGACCATGAAAAAATGTTAGAGCTTTACATCTTAACATGCTTTTAGCATGGTCATAGTACAATACACAGCAGAGAAATGGAGAAATCCAGTTTACTTATCTGGTGTCTGACCAAGGCCAAACTCCCTTCCTGTGCTTTACTTTTCATGAAGATACAAATTATCCCATCAAAAATACAGGACAGAAAAGGAATGATTTAGCTTTAAGTATTAAATAAGAGTATTGGCATTTCTGGTCCCTTCCTTCTGCCTTATCCAGGTGAACATGAAGTAGGATATTGGACTGAGTTCATGCATGACACCAGAGTAGTCTGGTAAAAGACTTGCAGGAGGCCATTTGGGCTGAGCTGAATGTGTCTTCTCTGTGGTGTGGTTTGGTGGGTTTTGGTTGTGGTTTTTGTTTCATCGGTTGTGGGGGTTTGTTTTTTTTTTTAATGGTTTTTTGTTTGATTTTTTTTTTTAAGAGAAGTTTTTCTTTCTCTGATTAGAGAGGTCGCAAAATAGCTGCTGCTTTTCACTGCACTTTTTCACAAGTTTGTAGCTGCCATTTTCTTTGTGAAATAATATGCAGGAAAAATTGGAGCCTTGCTTTGTTTTAAATTTGGTTTTGTTAAATATTAGTATGTTATGCTCAATGTTGGCAGAGTGCAGCCTAAATGTGGATGTGGCAACCACTTCAAGTGGCTGTGGAGTGCCACTGTATCGTGTTCTCTGTGTTGTGTAACAAAACATCTTCATCATTAGCCCTTTTCTGAATATGATGCAGAGGCTCCTTCAGCAGAGTGAAGGTAAATAACAGAGTATGAGATAATGGAAGAATAGACAAAGAGTAAGGCAGAGTTGTGCTGAACCAACTTACGCGAGAAATTCTTACAAAAAAATCATACTCCCTTAATTCTTCTCTCAAGTTTATTTGAGGACCATTCTTTGATCATGAAGAAGGACAGTCATACTTTGTTTTTCTTTTTTTCTGATACAACATCAGGGACGGCCATTGAAGACAAAACCTCTCCAGAATGGTTGCATATGCTTACTGGGAAGATTAAATACTTAAAGTGGAGGAGTCAAGTTGGAGGAAAAACCTAGAAAGTCCTTCAGTCATAGTTCTTGATAAGTTAAGATGCAAAACAGGTTTCAGCTTGCCCTATATGGTGAGGGCGAAATAAATGATAGAGTTCTTTGGTAAGGCATAACTTCCTCATATTCTGTCCTGATCATTTTTTGAAATGAAATGGTAAAAAGCCATGAGAAGTGACTTGAAAACACGAAGGAAACAATAGAAGTAATGATAAGATTGATGCAGCTGAAACATACTGAATAATACAACAGAATCCTTGAAATCTTTTCACAGGTGACTTACAAGTTAGAATCAAGAAATGCTTTGGATAAGACGATTTAGTCATACTCTTCAGAAATTTTAAATGCTGCCATCTTGTCATTGGGCTCTATGAAACTCACTGTGTAGAATATCAAAGAGAAAGAACTTTACTCTGGAGTGTTTTTAAATTCCCCATTATGAGAGCCTAACAAACCGTAGCAAAATAATCTGTATTCCAAACATGCCCAAACAATGGCTTAGCACTCTGAATATTCAATAAATAAGTTGTCTTTTTAATAGTTATTATGTTCAGTATCAATGGCTGACAACTGCTGTCACCCCATCGAATTGTGCTAAATCCTCCTAAACAAGACACCCTTGCAATAAAGCTTCACTTGTAATCATTTTTTGGCAAGCACATCTTACAATTGTTACTGTTCTAACAGCTCACACTTGCGTACAGCATGAGGTGCCAATGTTTTCAGTTCCAAACATTAAAGATGTGGTGATAGAGAAGGCGAACCCTTATTAATTCTGAGAGATTTGCTTAATTGGGACACAATGTGAAGATTCTCAACAATAATAACAGATGATGGGGAATAAATAGGCACGGCAGGAGAGAGGCAGTTTCTAGTGTGAATTTCCCCTTGCTTCTGTTTAATTGCATTACATACTGTGGGAAGTATCTGGAGTATGTGTTTTCTAGTTAATTTTTCTTGACTGCATCTCTCTAGCTACTGCTCCTGGACATTTTAATGTTTGATAATACTCTATTTGCATATGACTACACATCTATAGCTGTCATTAGAACCAATTTACACACATGATTTGCTTCTTGAAGTGTCAACGTCTGAATTTTATCTAGAGACAGGAGTAGGGTCAGGAAAGTTTAATTGATTGTATAATGCAATTGAAAAGGCTGGCAGGGATCTAGGGCAATTTTGGGACATCTGTCTTTGAGTCATCAAAAATAAAGCACATAACAGCTGTGATAACAGCAGGATTATGATTAGATATACAGCACTCACCATCAGATGGAACAAGAACTGGAAAACAAAAAGGAAGTCAGTCAGTTTTGATAACATTAGAAGAATTTTTAATAGGTCTTTGGGGTTTTTTTACCTTTTACAAGTTGATACATAAGTACACAGCTGAACAGAAATATAAACAAAATCTGTTTGATTTTCTCTAGCAAAAACTTACATGCATTCTTCAAAAATAGATCTTGCTGCCCAGTGATGTAGCTAAATGTTACATCCCACTTACTACATTGTGTTAAGTTTGCAATTTCTGCTTCAAAATTGCAGCTACCAGGTCCCATTCATGATGAAAGAATGCATGAAACATTTGTGACACATTCTGTTTGTAATGGGGAATTCGCCTTATCTGTATAGCTATTATGTCTTTGCTTATCTGGTATGCATATAAGTTCAGGTAAAAAAATTCTTTTGGGAACAAATATAGTGAGCTGTACTGTGCTTTTTCAAACACGGAGACTTTTGGGTTGTGGGGTTTTGGTGGGTGATGGTTTTTGTGTTTGTGGTGTTGGGATTTTTTTTTTTTGTTTTGGCTTTTTTTTTAAAGCATGCCTAGTATACACAGGTCCTGTCCTTTTTTCAGTCTTATTTGCTTTAGGTTTTGGCCTGCACAGCATTTATTTTTCAGTTATGTTCTATGTGAATGTCACATGACCTGACTGATGATGTTTTTAATGTATAAACTACTGCCTAATTCATACTATGTGCACCTAAGAAGCACTTCAGTGAGTCCCCAAAAAATTAAGTAGTTTGTTTGCAATCTGAAATTTTCTTAGTTGCAGAACTAGTTATAAAACATGAGTGTTAACTCTTTATATGATTAATTACTTCATATAATTTCTAGTTCAGTGTGTAATTTGAAAGCTGAAGATATAAAAACCATCTAGTTATGCAAATTTATTTTAGAATTTTTGCATGTGTAACTTTTGGATGCAATTCACTTAAATTTGGTTGTATAACTTTACAACTAGAACTGAACATATATTTTATATTCTGTAGTTGTCATATGAAATAAGAAATCTGAAGACACACACATAACTTCAGAATTCATTTAAACTTTCTACATACACTTTAATTAATGAAAATTAGATACATAAGTAATGACAATTTCAAAATTAAAACACTGGTTTGTTCTTCTATCGGTATAAAATGTCATTATACTACAGCAACGTAGGAAAAACTAGAAAATGCTTGCAAAAATATGTAGCCTGGAGCTGTTTTCTCATCCACAGAAGATTGTTTGGTTAACACATTCATTTTAGGATGAAACTAGAAGACTGACATCAATTGAGTGGCTGTTATGTGGCTGCCTAACTCCACACTGTGCTATTGGCTTTGCAAGAACGTTTTTGTTTCTGAGAGTTCTCAGCAACTGCCCCATGTGGTAAAAGGCAACTTGGAGCCTTGGAATCTATTTCAGATACCCAAATCACTGCTTTATTTAGAAGGATGTTTTGGCACAGAAAAACACTAACTGCAGAGAAGTATGCAGTTTATGCCAGCTAGCTTTTTCAACCCGTAAGTGTCAGCACACTAACAATCATGTCATAATCAGTGTTTAGCAGATGCACTATTGTTTTAACTCCTGCAGCCTCTGTAGAGTTTTCTCTCAGATCTTTCATATAAACATTACAGCCTCATTTGCTGCATCAAGTGCATGTAAAATTTCTGCAGGGCAAAAATATAGGCTGCTTTTACTGATAGCTAATAAAATAATTATCTAATCAGTGGCCTCCAAAAGATACCAAGATAGTGTATCTCAAACAATAATTAAGAATGAATATCATACAATAATATGGCAAAGCACTTTGAGAGCCACTGTTGGTTAGATTGCAGTAATTAAAATCTGTAGGTTTTTGAGTGATCTGTCATATGCTAGTCAGGAGTTGTTTTCTTGTTCAGTTTCTCACCTACCTTAAGACTGCTTAGTGCTGCTCTGATCCTGAACCACAGCAAAACTGAGTGGTTCATTAGTCTTTTTGAAATGAAAATGAAACCAGACGTGGGAAGTATTAAACATATGGGAAGAGGGGAAATTATACTCTTAAGTTTTGCCCATAGCGATATCATGCCAGGCGATGCTGACATCAGCAATCCGCATCCACAACGTACAAATGTTGTACAAGTTTCTTTCCCTTAATGATGAGGATTACCAGTGTGGGGAAAATCTGTGAGAGAAAGACCAATTCTTCTAACTTAGCTCTAGTTTGATTTATTTTTTTTTCCGAAGTGGACTAAAATATCATTACCAGCCTGACTAAAAGCATCCACATAAGTTATAATAGTGTAAGTACAGCAAATGTGCTTTCACTGAAGTAGAAATGATAGTAAACTTCCCAGAGTGAGAAATATCTGGGATTCATCCAGTTTGAAAAACCTATCACAAGGTCTTAGATATAGCAGAATTTTGCTCAGCAGCTGCTGTCTTCAGATCTTTGTTAGGGCTTTTGTGCTGCCAAGGATGTTCTGGAATATGAGATATAGGCAACTGCTGTCCTAGCAGATATTTGCTAGGCCTGCTGTGAGTCTGCAGTTGTGATACCAGTAAAGAGAGAAAGAGGAGGGTGTGGTTTTCTTTTTTTTTGAAGACTGAGCTGAAGTGTTTTGGGAGTAAAAGGAATGCAGGAAATCGACCTAAAGTGTGTGTTGCTGGGTGCAAAGCTGAGTTCACTCGGAGGGGAGAGGGGTGATTGGTGTGTAGCATTTGGGGAAAGTAAGAACAGTCTACAGGAAACACAGGTTTTCCTTGGCAGGGCCTTAGCAAGGAGGAAGACTTTTCAAGAGAAAAGATCTGCATTTCTTGCAGATTTGGAGGAATTTACTCACTTCATCTCTCAAGTAAGGAACTGCAACTTAAGCTTATTTCCCTGGTCTGTATTTCAGGATCCCATGCCAGCTAGGATCACCCAGTGCTGAGGAGCTTTGTCTTCAAGATGATTTCCAAAATCTTCCTCCTTGCATTGTGGCTCTGGGAACTTAGTACTAATGGCTGTTCCCAGGATACAGCAATGTTGAGGGTACTGTTGTGCAGAGGCTATCACAGAAGACGTTATGCAGTAGGCATCTTCATTAGCTCTTTTTTACTGCGCTTTTCCTTTTTTCCTTCCTACAGCTTTTTATTGGTGAGCACAATGTCATGTAGTAAGGAATATCTCCTGGGTCGGCTGGCCAAGCTATGTCCCCTCCCAGCCTTTGGGGAGAGAGGGTGAGGTGTGTGAGCACTGCTCAGCGATAGCCACGGCACTGGTGCAGTATCAAAGCTACTTCAGCCACAAATGCTAAGCACAGTGCTATGTGGGCTGCTATAAGGAAAGTTATCCCTGTTCCAGCCAGACCGAGCACAGGTGATGTTGAAAGAAAAAGGCAAAACCTGAACAATCATGCTAACCAGTTTTCTTTTTCTCCTCCCTTCCTTGTATCCACTGCAATGCTGTTGATTTCCTATAAATTCACCTATGATAATGTCCTTCTTTGGTTCTGAGCACAGCAAGTCTAGAGGTAAGAGGACTTGTCAGGAAGCACACTGCTCTTTGCTGTTCATGGTGGCAGGGCTACTTGGGTATGTCACAAGTATATACTGGAGCAATCACGAGAATCTGAGTTCTGCCTTGAGGAAAAAACACGAAGGAAAAAGTTGTAAATAGACTGTGTGTGATTCTGTATTTGTATGCGTGACTTTCAGAGGGATGCACGTGACCTGTATGTATGGAATCTTGCAAAGCTGATGAGAGTTTATAAATACAGGCACGAAGAACTACAGTTCACGGTGCTGTCTGGCTTGATTAGAAAGCTACCATGGACTTGGTTCACAAGCTGTGCTGGGAAGAAAACCTGTACTGTGACACACTGGTCCCACTTAGCTCTGAATCCTTCATGATCCAGTCTCGTGCAGATTCTGTGCTCTGCCTTTTCTGTTGAGCTTGGAAATTTGAGGTTTCTGAAAGGAATGAAATGTTTTGGCATGAGTTTCTTCAGTCACTGTAGCACGAGTGCTCGAGAGCTTTTCTGCATTTATGAAGATGAAAGCATCTACTGATTAGTGCAACACTTTGCAAATTGCATAAACCCAGTGGTGAAGGACTCTTGCAGATTGAGAGTCTGAGGTGACAGACACTGAAATTGATGTAAAGACAAGCATTAGTGAATGCCACTTGTAAGTGCTCTAGCAAAGGAACAGTTCATTAAAATCAATGGCTTTTCCACAACTCAAATGTGCTGAAACAGGATAATTTTGTCTGCTTTTACACAACTTTTTGTGTGCAAGAGATTTGGCAGAGAACACTTGGCAAACAGCTGCTGTCTTCAGCATGTAGCTAAAGCCAAATGCATTCCTTCTCGCCCTCTGAGGACCAGGGATAAGATATTATTCTGGATATAAGATGGGATCGATTTTCATAGAGTGGGAAGAAGAAAATACCAGAATGGGAGTTACAATTTGAATTACATTTTCTCCTAGTGTCACTTTGGCAGGGGGTACTTCTAAGCAAGCCACATCATCTAATATCTGGGAGAAATTAATCTACATACTGCAGAGGTTGCTTTGTTGCCTCTTACATGTGAGCTTTTCTAATTGTCTTTTCAGGCAATGTAGCTCATGTATCTGAAGGACAATGCAGTGGCAAGAGCATCTCCAATACTGTGTGTACTAGAGCTGGCACAACAGCACTAGAGTCTCAGAAGAGAGAGACCCTTAAATGCAGTGTTTTTCCCAGCTGGAGTTCCAAATGTCTCTTGATTACCAGGCTCTTGACAGCTTGCAGATGAGGGGCAGAATGCACTTGGCTTTTGAAGAAAATAACTAAAATGGTAGCTAAGCCACCTCTTCTCCCTTGGTACTGTAGCTCTTACATGCTCTCAGACTATATAGACTGATGCTGTGCTTGGAATCTTGATCTTGTTTTAAAATATTTATTTCCTGAAACACTGCTTAGGCATTTAGTATTTGACAACACAGGAGTTATTTTAAAACTCCAAATTGTACAATGTCAGGTTTTCACTCATAAAAATTCAGTCCAAGTCCTAAAAAGAAAAAAAATTCTGAAGATATATAAAATGTTCTGTTTGAAAATGGGAGGAAGAGAAGGAGAGCAATTAAAAATGTAAGAATAGAAGCTAATTATGAGCAATTCAGGCAGAGCTTTGTTTAGAAAATGTATCAGTATAAAATGGATAGGTGAATAGATTAGCACTGATTGCAGTTTTTACATATAATAGTCTCTTTTTCATGAGTAATCATTAGCAATTATAATGTAGGCTTTAAATCAGCCTGGGATGGGACTGCACTATAATATGAATACTAAATAATTGTACATTCCCAGGCAGAAGAAGAAAATAACTTTGTGATTTGGTGATAAAATCCATAGTGTGAGTATTTCCTTGGGCTGTTTGTCATTTGCACTCTCTATTCCAGCTCTGGGTTCAGTAATGCCTGCACTGAATACCAAGGTTCATCACACGAATGATTGTTACTTTGTGTTGGCTGGGAGTGGAAGTTGCAATTATGCTCTGAAAGAAATATGACTTAATGTAGTAATTAGTGGTGTTATTAATTGTTACAGGAAGAAAAAATGATCCAGGAGATGAAGTGGCTGAAAGTGCTGGTGTAACACACTACATGGCTGTAGCCATGCAAATGTATTTGGAGATTGTCTGTGCCTTTTACTTCCTGAGCCTGAAGGTTTTGTGCATCAGTAATTGTTCAGGACTGCATGGGAAGACCTTGTTGATGGTATCTGCTGTCACCTGAGATACAGCTTCCTTGGTTGCTAGTTGAGACTTTTAGGAGTGCTAACAGCCAATAAAAAACTTACTCCGCTTGCATCTGCATTTCTAGTCAAGACTGTGACTCTCTTTCAGTTTCTTAACCTTTTTCTGAAAAGTCTGCATTTCTAAAAGATACACACCTGGCCAAGAATGAATGAAATGGTTCAACTAACAGCAGCAGTGTGTTCTGTGAGAATTACAGGTGCGGATTCAATTTCTCGTTTCCTTGAATTTGAAGGAAATAGACTTGTGCTTTCTGTCTGTCCAACTGCCAGTCCCTTGTCCCACATCCTACCACACTTATTGGCTAATTTTAACCAAAATAGACAGATGGGTAGAAGACTTCAAGAAGATAAGTTTATATAAGCTTTGTGTAAATTGATGGCTGAGTAAGGAAAAAATCAGAACAGTCTGCATCTTTTATTCTCTTAAGAAAGTAGGAGAGTAAATATGGTGAAGGAGGAAGGAGAATTGAGCTGGCAACTGCAGCAATAGATGTCAACAATATTAAAAAAAAAAAAAGAAGGCTTTGAACTGCAATGACTGATATCCAGGACAAAATTGAAATGTCTCATACATGTGTGTGCAGCCTCTATCCTCAAAGAGAGAAGGTTATTGTTTATAAGACACTAAATCAGGTATATATGCATGTATTTCTACCCTTTTTGAAGGAGAAGTAGTCAGTGCCTCCATGTTTTGATTTTTGTAGGTCTCAGTTGCCCCTTTCCTGCCTGGCCAAGACTAATCTCTAGAAATATGGGAGCGGGAGACTGTATGCTGCAGAAATCTACATTCTAATATGTTGGCTCTGCCCCGAGGAAATGCCCTGCAGGTATGAAAAACACTGCTCACATTATACTTGGCCAATCCAAAATGAGTAGGTCTCCTAACAAGGTCTCCTTTCACATGAGTCCTTACAGGTTTCTATAAATAACTGTGTTTTTAATAGCCCAGCCAACACACTCAAAAATGTTTTGGGAAATGTGGAATTAATTGCCTTCTTTCACCCTGTTTAGAGATTTGTAGGACTCTCTTTTTCCCAGTTCTCTGTTAGAGGGACTTGCTGTCATTATTTACCCTGTAAGGGCTGACTTGCCCACCATTTTTGCAACAATTTGGCTATTAGAATTGTTGCAAAAAAAGTGATCTTATTTTTGATTGATCTACAACTTAAAATAAAAAAAAACAACCAAAAATAAAAATCCACAACCATACAAGCTTTAAGCAAACCCTATCTGAAGGGAAATGTTTTGTTCCAACTTTCATTGGTTCTTTTCATAGTTTAAAGTAATTCTTTTTTTTTCCCCCTCTTTAATGATGCCTGAAATCTTACATTAGAAAGTATTGAAGTAGAGCAATTAATCCCCTCCCCAGCTTTGAATATTCTTTTTAACTGCAGTGATTCAGAAAGTTGTGAATTGTTCTGCTCCAGCCAAGTTTACCTATTTCAGTGAGAAAATATCAGAGAAATATTTCCTGCTGCTCTGGTAGCAGTGTTGGTTGAACTGCTGTGGTTCTAAATGTCCAAACATCTCGTGTGGATCCGCCCTTGAGGGATGAGAGACAGAGGTCAGGCCTGGTTGCTGGCCCCTCTGGAGTTTCTGACTATTTCCTTATGCTCCTTGGTCACGTTTTTGAGCTTCCTGTCCTTACGGAACATGCTTTTGGAGTGTCAGGCCGACTGTCTTCTGCTCTCTGTACCTGCCTGCTCCTGCTATCAGGTGCTAGCAGACAGGCTCAGGTCTTTGGATCCAGATCCAGTTACCTTCATTTTGCTCTAATAGGCTCTCACTCTTCACATACCCCATAGGCATCAGTAACAGGACTAGGGGAGTAAGGTGAAAACCAGCCAGATTCTGACGGCTTGCAGAAAGCCACGATGGCTCTGACAGCTACATCTTTTTAGTAAATGGATCGAGTCACTTTGGGATTAGAGCAATCTAATCCTAGCAAATTTAGTCTTCCCCCTTTCTGTTGGCTTTAAAGGAATTTGTGTCTATTCTCTTTGGTTTGTGCTGTGCAGAACCATTTCAGCACTTGAAACGGTGGTGCTTTATGAAGTGAAAGAAACAAACTGATAGAGAGTGAAGTAAGACTCAGGAAAGATGGGCTTTAACCTTTCCTTCCCACTAGCTGCCTTCAGTGTGATGTGAACAGTCCCATTCCCCACCACTTGTCCAAGCAGCCCTGTGATCTGCGAGCAGCTGCAGAAAGGCATTTGAGTAAGATAGACATGATACATCAGGTGCTGAAGGAGAGGTTAAAATGTCTGTTTGCCCCAAGTCAGATAACAGTGTATATGTTAGGGATAAACAGATGCACAGCTGTCTTTAATCTTTCCTGCTTCTGTTTATATACAGAAATAAATGTGTTTCCTCAAATGTAAAGTTACTGTACTCATTTAAACAAACATTAACGTGTGTATGGGAAAACCTCAGCCTTTATCTAGTCCATAAAGGCAATAGAGATTTTATTTTCTCCTAGAGAGGAGCTTCTGGAAGAATAATTTCTTAGCCCTCCTTTAAGGTTTTGCACTGTCCCTTGAATAACCTCGTGGAAGGCTGAAACAAATGGAAATTCCTGTGTGAGCAAATAGCAATATGCAGTAAAATGAGGATTAAGCAGAATTCATGTCATTTCCCCAGTAACAGATTGCCATTAAGGAATGTGAGTAACAAGGCAAACTCTCTGCCTGCACTGAATCAAGGAAGTTATGCCTGCCCTGACCCTCCTGTGTTTTTTCACCGGGGGATTGAGATTTAATTTCCATATATGATAGAGGTTTTTGACGGCTGGAATTTCTGTAGTTCTGGAGCTAAGCACCTCTCAGAGGGCTCTCGTTTGGACTCCTGTGCTATGTGCTGCCTGCACTTGCAGACAGGTTGGTTAAGGTTGTTTTGGGGTTTTTTTTTTTGTACTTGAATTCTGCTCACCTCCACATCTGGCTTGTCTGTGGTGAGCTGATAAGATATCAGCATATCTAAACGAGGAGCACGTGAATGATCTCTTCTTGCTCTATTCTTCCCCTCCCGTGATTTGTGAGTGTTAAAGCACTCATCTGTTCTGGCAGTTAATGTATGCAGCTTCTCAATAGCTAATATCCTGTCATAGGCAGTGCAAACCGGCTTAATCTGGTTCACTGCTTTAGAAAGTAGTTGAAAAAATATAGGTGAAATGAAGAACTCAGCTACTAGCTGGGAGACAAGTGATTGCTCTGCTACAGAGTGATACAGAAATATTGCATGGAAGATTGTGCCTGTAAAAGAGAGATCTACACTCTGCTGCTCACAACAGATTGGCTGTAGCTCTTTGTATCACTCTGCAGCTCTGAAGTCTATTACTTTGCGATATGAACACTTAATGTTTAAGGATTTAAAATGCAGATGCAAAAAATCTGCAATGAATCTGAAAACAGAAAATTGGCAACAATGACCCAAAACAGGGAGAAAAATTGATTTTTTTTTTTTGACATCTGCAGAATCCATCATCCTAGATTTTTGGAAGTTAGTTTCATTTGTTTTGATAATTAAAAAATTAAATAAATTAGTCATTTGGGCTCCAAATGCTCTTCTGCCCTCATAAGGGGAAGGAGTTAATAAAAACACTTCAAAAACCAGGCTCTCAAAAAACTGAACAAAAAAACTGGCAGAATTAGCCTCTTCTATTATTGCCAGCTTTTCCTCCGAGTTCCCCTTAATGTTTTCCCAACCTTCCTTCCCATTTTCCCCTGTGCTTTAAAACACAGGTTCAGCTGGGTTTGCATGCTCTCGTTATTATTTATATTGTTAAAGATCAGCATCCCTGCTTTGCACTTGTCATCTTCAGGGATTTGGTTTATGAGGCACCCTAAATTATACAGTATCTCATGAGAGCAGGGGAAAATGGAAGTGGTTTATGTAGTACTTGTCTTGGCTCCCCTGGAAAAAAGCAATGAGGGCAGAAGAGTAGTTTGGGGAATATCTGTTAGAATCAGCTCTTGCTGTGCCAGCCAGTTACTGTTTTTGGGGAGGTGAATGGTAGAAACCTCCAGAGCTACCGTGCAGCAAAGCAAGACTAAGATTTCTCTCCTCTTAAAAGAGGGCCAGATAATATTTTAAAAATTAAGAGATGATGGCAAGGCCAGAGGCTCAAGGGCAGGACTGGGCAAGCTACAACCCTTCCCAGTGTGATATGGCCCCTTCCCTGGGGTTGTGGTGTGAGGGCAAAGAGAGGGCCCCGTCACTGCTTCCTGTAGTGCAAGGGTCTCTGTGCCACCAGGTGCTGCCAATGACTTGTCATGAGTCACCCTGGCTGTTTGTAGAGAGGTGTGATAGAACAAGGCCTATACCATGTACATTTGTTGTTGTTATTAACTGCATGGTTCTGGAGCCTAGGAAATGTGTGTTGCAAATGTTGGGAATATTCTGATTGTGGAGGGGTGCGTGGATGTTGTGTGTGGTTTCAGTAAGCAGCCTACTATTATCTACATCTGTGGTTCCTTACCCCTTCTCTGCCTGGTAGAAAAGTCTTTAATCATCCCACTCCGCTTTCTATTTGTCTATTAAGGGAAGAAATGGTGGGCAATGCTTTATCACAAACTAAGGAGCTTCTCCACCTCAGATTGAAATGTGTCCTCCAGAGGTGCAGGTGTTATGTGCTGTCTATTCTTCTTTTCATGATAAAGAAAGGTACGGCTTATTGATCTGGCTTGGAATGGTGGCTTGATGCCTTTTTTTTTTTTTAATCAGGTGAAGTATTTGGTTTCTACTGTTCTTGCCAAGTTACAACTTGTTACAGAGGGAACTGACAGTGACCTCTCTGAAGAGACTTCCAACCACCTCTCACTAGAAGGGATTTTTGCAATATCTGGAGCAGCTCAGTGCCTCTGCTGTGTGCATCTCCAGCCTTTGGAAGTCATCAGAGGAAAGCCCTAAGGCTGTGACAGTGCTGTTTCTTTGTTGTCTTAAATTCTGTTCCATCTTAGCTAAGATGCATGATGGTGATAATTTTATTTCCTTTCTGTTGCTTCTTTTTGTACAATAAAAATGCTGGCATCAGACTGAACTTGTAGCATCAGTGATAGAAGTTAAAAGCCAGGTTTTGTGCCACTAGCTGCTTCTTGGGGAATTAATGCCTGCTGGGGGGGGACTCTCAGGGGAAGGGATGGATGTATGCTGGACATTATTCCTGATTCTTCATAGATCAGCCTTCAGGAAAGTTACTTCAGAGCTTGTGTGCCTTATATGATCCTAGAAATTTTGAATGTTAATTATACTTTGTAGCCACCATCTGAAAAATGGTATCTATTGCTCCAGTCTGATCTCACTGAGGCAAATCCCCTTGGCAAGACTCACTTGGTTTTCGTACCTGTGGAGATAAGCCAGATGTTTTTTGCTGCTTCAAGAAGCCATTCAGTCACCTTGCCCTGGTGTGTGATTAATTTGTATTTAATTTTATTTTTTTCTGCCTAGGATAACAGCATTCTTCTATTGCCAACAACTATATTTAGTCTTGTTGGAAGCATGGTAAATATGCAGTGTCATAGACATTTGTTTATAATCAGCTACCTTTTGTTGCATGATAGCACAGTGCACTGAGCAGACACACAAGAAAGCAGGATAAAGATGGCACGGGTTTCCCTGAACCTGAATTCTCCAGCTTGAGTGTCATATAGCTTGGCAAATAACACTCTAGTAACATAATTTTTGGCTTTGACTTTACACACAGGGTTCCATTTTGTGTACTTGTGCTTTCAATAAAATTAGGGTTTTTACACCTATCTCCTTTTAATGCTCACATTTTTTCACTGGTGTTTTGCTTAGGGAGTGTTCTCTCAAACTCCTGCCCCACTGTTGGTAAGGGAGCACCGTGGGATGCCATTATCAGTCTTGTGTAATTCACTCTGTGCTCGGCCTTATTTAGTGCAGAATAGTTAGCGCATGCTGTGCCTAGTTGCTTCTTAGGTAGCAAGTATGGGACAAGTATCTGCTCATCCCTGACCATGTAATCTACCCTTCACATAGATTTCTATGATGGTCTGAATTCAGTAATGTCTTGGTTTCACTGGGACAGAACCTCAGGCCAGCTGTGGTCTGCAGGCCATTAGCAGTTTGGAGTCAGCCAGGGCAGGTGACCTGAGTTGGCTACAGGTGTAGCTCATCCTACAAATGTCATGCTCAGTATGAAGGGGGAAGTTTGCTGAGGATAAGGTGTCCTGCTGGGGTTTCCTGACCCTGTGCTGCCTCTTGCTCCTGAGGTCTGCCTTCCTGTTTATTGTGGCTACTGTATGTTTGGGCTGAGTGTAACTTTGCTTAATACTGGTACTGATATTAGTTTTGCAGTTTTTTTTATATCCATTGTGATTGTGTCCCTGTGCTCAGCACTGGTGAGACTGCACCTCGAGTACTGTGCCCAGTTTTGGGCATCTCAGTATAAGAAAGACATTGGTGTGCTGGAGGGGGTACAGAGGAGAGCAATGAAGCTGGTGAAGGGATCGAAGAACATGTCTTATGAGGAGAGGCTGAGAGATCTGGTATTGTCTAGCCTGAAGAAGAGGAGGCTGAGAGGAGGACCTTATTGCTCTCTCCATCTACCTGAAAGGAAGTTGTAGTGAGACTGTTGTTGGCCTCTTCTCCCTAGTAACTAATGACAGGACGAGTAAATGGCCACAAGCTGTGCCAAGGGAAGTTCAGATTAGATATTAGGAAGAATTTCTTTACTGAAAGAGTAGTTAAGCATTGGAATAGGCTTCCCAGGGAGGTGGTGGAGTCACCATCCCTGGAGGTGTTCAGAAAATATGTGGATGTGACACTTTGATCACTAGACCATGTCCTGTGGAGGTGTTGGGTAGAATGTTGGACTTCATGGTCTTGGAGGTTTTTTCCAACCTTAACAATTCTATGACTTTCATTTCAACCCGTGAGTCTCCTCTCCTTCTTGGACATTCATCTTCTTGGCTGGGGAGGGGTCATGGGGTGATAGAGCAACTGATATATTTAAGCTCTGGATACAGGCTAAGCATAGACAGTTGATTATACTGAAGTTCACACTGGTAAAAAAAGCACCCAACAAACCAACTGCTCTGGCAGTCCTCTGGATCCTACCAGGTGAGTAGGCCTGTTGTATTTTCTGAGTTACAGGAATAATGTAGAAAGGATAAAAATGAAAATATATCAAAGTATAAATCAGTCAAAATAATTTTCTTGCTGAAAACTTGAATCTTGAGCACTGCTTGCAACAAGGTGATCGTTATAAAACCTAATGCCTGTATATGCAGGTATAAAGCATAGTGGAAAGCTCCCAGAGCGCAGTGCTGCTCAGCCTTGGAAATCTGTGCCTTGCTCCAGTCTGCTGCAAATCCTTTGTGTGATTGGCTGTGCTGCGACTCATACGAGTGCACCAAAGGTCCTTAAACCTTTCTTGTGTAAAGGCACACACCTCAGAGCTAGGGGATATGACCGCTTTCAAGCTGACAGTGAGGAATGCTTTGTTCTCAATGCAAACACTTAGAGTAGCCCTATACATATTTCACTTTATCTCTTCGTGTTTAGTCTCAATGTGGAGTTTTAAGAACTCTCTATTACCAAAAAGTCATCTTTGTAGCAATGAGAAATGGGGATTATAGAATGCTCGTGATTTTTCTACCTATGTAGAGCTGCTTCTGGCTTAGAGTGTGGTAAATGTGAGATGAATTGAGCTGTCAACCTATATCAGGTATAAATATTCATGTGATAACTAAGCATGAAAGCTAAACAAGATGTTATAGGTCATTCTTTGGTCATTTTCTGATATCACACTTTTTCCTCCACTAGTGTGATTATTATGGTGATAATGGAGATGTTGAAGGGAAAAATGAGTGTTAAAATGGAGCTTCTGCTTCACTCTAACTTTTTTATTAAATGCTCTTTCCAGTTTGCTGGAATCCTTGTGCTTGGTTGGTTTGCTGATATAGGGCAGATCATGTGGGGCACAGGGTAAAGTTGGCAATCTGGGTTTTGTGTCAACTTCTGTGGGATTCCTGAAACAGTGTTGTCACAGCAAACAAACATCAGAATAAAATAGTCACTACTGAAAAATTTGCCCTATTTCACCTGTATGTTTTTACCTGAAATGTGAATTCAAACCACAGCTTTGCCGTATCCTTCCTAATTTATCTCAGTCACTTAAACGGCTGCAGCAGCTTGTGTGGCTCTTACAGCTCCTTTGGCAAAAATGCAGTGAATATTTGTAGGAAGGAAACTACAACCTGTCTCTTTTAAAGGATTTATTTTGAATTTTATTTTGAGGAAATGTGATTACAGGAGACCGTTCATAAGGAGGTCTAGCTTTCTATGGATTCTTAGATAGTTACTTTGGGTGAGGGTTTAGGAGGCAGATATGTTCCCTCTTGACTGTCTGCCTGCCACCATCTGGTGTAGATGAATGGTTATTGTTTCCCAAACATGAATTGTCAAGTTCAGCTGATGGCATGTGCACATGAGGTTGTGTGCTGGGCACTTCTTGTTGCCATAGGCTGCCTGAGGTGTGAAAAACTGTAGAGGCTTCTCAGTCACAGGTACTAATTTCTATCAACTTGTCCTGCTGTACTTGGATGGCCACACATGCAAATCTCTGCAATGAGAAGGCAGATACTGAGGAGTGATTAGCCACTCACCAGCAAAGTGCCCAAATACAGGTAATAAAAGGAGAATGTGGATGGAAAGGATGTTCTGTGGAACAAAACACTCTTGTTCTGTTAAGTTCCCTGTGGCACACAGCGTGAATGGGGAGATAACCAAGGGGTTCAGAGTGTCCATGGCTTTGCATCCCTCTCTCTGAATTACAGGGGTTGCAGCTAGGAAGATAAACCTGTGTTTATCCTGCAGGAGAAGAAGGTTTGTAAAAACCCTTTGTTATGACACACAGTATTTGCATTTTTCATTACTTCAAAATACTTATTATATTACTTAGAGGGAAGCTACTTGGTTGGTCAGGTGAAGCTCTCAGGGAGGTTTCTGCTTCTTCAGGGGAGCAGCTGGGCAAGTATGATTTTTCAGAAGCTAGCAGGCAGGGGAAGGAGAGGGAAAGACCTACCTGGAGTTAGAAACCTTGAAGATGGTAGTGAGGAGTATGGACCAGTTGGGCAAACTTCAGGGGATGTTACACACAGGTTTGTTGCAGCTCAGTCGCTGAGGTAACTGGAAACAGACCTGGAAGTGAGAGCCTGCCTGGAGGGACACAGCAGGCAAGGGGAGATTTGGTAAAAGTCCTTAAAACACTCCTGTTGTTTTTTGTCTAATGAAATAAGTTTCAAGGGATGCTTGTGCTCCAGATGGAGGGTTGAGGGGTTTTTTTAAAGATTAAAGTTTAATTGCTATCGTCTTTGGATGTAGATACAACTTCTAGTTTAGTTGTTTGTATTTAAGTAGCCCTGGTTTAATTGCGAGGCCAGATTGCTTGAGATTTCTGTTATAGGCTAGCTTTTAAAACTTGTGTAAAGGTGGACTCTTCCATGTGTCTCTTCTTTGTGTGTGTGCTTATTCTTTAAAATGAAATTATACTAAGAGCTTTAATCTTCAGTTTCCCTCATCTTGAATTAGTGGTATCCAATTGCTGTATAAAGAGACCAAAGGAGGGGAGGAGAGTTTGTACTTGAGTCTCTGGTTTTGTTTGCTCTTTAGAGTTGGCCTCTCTACTCTGGGTGCAGCTGAATTTCATAACGCAAGCTGAATGCAAAGGCCAGTGTTACAGTCCACAAACAAAATAAGAAGCAGACTGTGGAATTTGCTTGCAGGAATTTTAAAGAGTCAATGAGTAAGACTTAATGGAAGCAATTCCCCACCACCACTTTCTATTTGTAAATGCTCTTGCTGAATTCCTGCAGAGCACTTTACATATGTCATAGTTTGTGACCCTGTAACATAAAAATCTTTGATTCCCACTAGAGGAAGTGGTCTGGTTAGGAGTCAGAGCAGGCATAGATGAAAACACAGTAATTCCCAGAGAGTTTGACTCCAGCTGTAGCTTGGTTAAAAGCTACTTTTCTGGCACTATGAATGTAACAAAGCAAGACAAAGAGAAATCTAGGACGTTCAGATGTGACTGAATTGCAAAAATATTTTCTTAATCAAATGTGGAATTTGTGAATTGTAAAAATATTTCTTCCCTATAGGAGACAAGCTTAATTCCCAATTTAGCCTTACAAATGAAAGGGTAGAACATGCTTTCCTCTTCAAACTATACATCCCCTGAAATTTCTGGCGATTTTTCTCGGTAACTACAGAATTCATCTTCTAAAGCACATCTTGGTCGTGTGTAGGAAAGCAGCATTTGGGCCTTGTGGAAATGAGGTCTTTATAAAGAGTTATAGGGACTGATTTTTATCTGTGCTGGACTAAGTAGTTTAGCAGGACAGAGAGGTATGCACTCTTGCCCTCTGTATGATCCTACACTCCCAGGATGGAGCAATGTCTCCTTTTGTTCTGTGAAATTGCTGGGTTTCTAAGCAAAAGAGAACTCTCCTAGGTTTATTTAAAGTTCATCATATCTGCCCTTAACATTCTTTCCTGAACTTTTAATCTATAAAAATAGAGATCAGGGCAAAACAGAGGAGATCTGAAGGGAAAGAAACACTGTAAGGTCCTTTTTTAGTTTAAGTAGATGTTGGACTAAGTCCATGCTTGATTATCTAAACTGTCTTTCTTGATAGTCCTGTACTTTATGACATGCTGGAACAGGGAGGGAATCCTTAGCCTGTGATGAAACCTGTAATGTACGTTCACCTGTTTTCCTTGGGTCTCAGTAAGCTTCCTCCAAATGACGTGGTGGAACGTGAAGAGATTTAAGCTATAATGGAGGCCACTGCCTGCCAGATTTGTACTGCTGTGACTCCTCATGTGGTTTGCAGGACTGGGTCCCACCAGCTGCCAGATACCCGTTTGACCTTCCAAACTGTTGTTTGCCCTTCAGATGTACTATCAGAGTGCCCTTGCTTGATAGCCATTCTTTTGAGGAAAATGAAGTTTCGGAAGAAATCTTTCTCACGCTAAAATAGGAATATGTACTTTAAAAAAATCTGTGACGGGGAATTGTAGATTGTATTTCTTAGAAACTCAGATGGTGTGCAAAGGACAGAAAAGCAAAGCATTTTTCATTTTATTCTTTTATCACTTGGATGTTTTCAAAGTAGTCTATTCCTGTCACTATTGTGTGACGTGAGGTGAGCGATGCATGTTGCTGCATTGCCACCTAATGGTGAGGTAGATAAAGAAACGGTGCCCTGTCGCTAGCGGTGTTTTGGTGGTGGCAAGGAAGGAACTTGAAGAGGAAAGGCCAGCTGAGCACCAGTCTCCAGTGACTGGGTCGTAAATATTAAAGTAGGGGTTACAGATAGGATTGAACAGGAGCTACAATAGAGATGAATGACTGGGAATCCCTTGTTGGCCTTTCAAATTCAATACCGTAGGGAATGAAATGGTCATCGCTGATCATTCACTAGAATGCTTCAGTTTGAACTCTAGTCTTCCTAGTTTTAAATTTTGCTCAGAACAGCTGATTTAGCAACAACCACTTTGAGGTGTCCGTGTATCTTTCATGTGTAAATTTATGGCCAGAGTACCCCCAGCATCATGTTTTCACTGAAAGTGCAGCCACAGGAGTTTGGGATAGTGTTAAGATTTTTCTAACACTGTATTCCCATTAAAATATTTTTTTAAAATCAAAAGCTGCCTAGATACTTTAAGTATGTTTAGCTGAAAGGGATATTTGCTGTATGTACTGTATCTCTAAATTAAATATATTCTGGTTTTAATGAGCCAGGAGAAAATATGCAGTGTCATCTGCTACTGAAAGTGTATTCTCCTATTTCTATAACTTGCAAGCACATTTTAGAGGTACTGTCAAATTATGTAAATTAACAAAGCACTTTTGGCTGATTTTTATGCTTCTGTAAGTATTTGTTGTGCATGTATATACCTGTTGGATGCTTATGTTAATGATTATTTAGAAGTACTCAGAGGTTTAAGTAGTAGGATTAGTGTTACCAACCCCTAAAATCATGAATGCTAACATTCATCCTGAAAAGCTGTGTGCTTACAAAATTCTGAGGCTTCTTTCATGCCTGTTGCTAATTATTTTTCAGTTAGTGGTTGAAGCTGCTCCTCCCAGGGCTGAAAAGTCTAGTCTGGGCTCTCGGGCATGGCGTTTTGTCACTTACTAGAGGAAACTGCACTTTCTCTCTTGCTATTATGGACAAGAAGGGTCCAAAAAGAGAAGGCAAGGGGCAGCTGCTGTTCATTCACACAAGAGTTCTGAAGTTTTCATGAGGGAGTTGTCAGTGTGCTACCTGTACCTCTTCTCTTTCAGAAAATGTGGACTTTTACTTGTTCACCACAATAATTAGAGCAGGAGCAGCCCAAGTCTGCATCAGAGAGATTTCCTCCCCTTGCTGAATAACTTGAGACAACACAGCTTCTTATGACTTGGCACAGAGGGAATAATGTTACCAACATTTTGCCAACAAAATACAGTTGTTTTTAGTCTGAAATGCTCTTGCCCTTGTTTTAATGATTTTCAGTGCAGTCAAGAAGGTATTTCCTTCCACCTTCAATGGAATTCTACTATTTGAAGAGTAATATGGTGGGTTATAGGCTATTTGTTTTAAATTTAAATCAAAATATAGCAGATGACAATTTCCTGCATGAAAAATAGTTGTATGCAATTATATAGTTGGAAAATAGAAACATATTTTCTGAGAGTGAAAAGCTCTTCACGACCACAGACTTAAGGAGCTTTTTCACTATTTGGTTGGGGTTTTTGAGTCGAAGATTGTATTTGGAGGTGATACTATGCTCACTGCAAGGCAGATAAGTAACATCCAAGGATTTAATACCAGAGCATTGCATTGTTCAGATTTCTGTCCAGACAATTCAAATTTTCTCATGTGTTATACATGGATCATGATTTATACATTAAAAAAGTGTTTTCTTGCAGTTGCTTATCAGACTCAGCAGATGCTACTGCACAGAAGAAGGTAGCTCTATTATTTTGTCATACAGATACAGCACTGTATAGAATTATATTTATTTTGTGTCTGCAGAACATTTATTATCATTGCTGAAAGATTCTTAACATAAGGTAAATACCACATTTACAGGAAGGCTGAAGGCGAACTCAGTTTTTATTAAAAGAAGTCTCTTTGGCTACCAGCTGTGCAGCAGAGGAATTTTAATGCATAACCTGCAGGGTAGCCATCCTGCTTTAAAATATACATTTTCTTAATTACATACATAGTAAGAGGGATCTAATTTCCCCACAAATAGTTTATCATTGTATGCAAACTGAAGGGGAGAAGTCCGTGTGTTCTGTCAAGATCCAGATGCGAGTTGCAAATTGCCATTTCAAACAAAAAGTCTGGTTCTGTGAGGGATTTTTGGGTACTCGTAAAGTCTCAGAGGACACTTGGCTCAATTGTTATGGTATTTTAAATATAGGGATGTATGTTGCCTTTTCTTAGAAGGGAAGGAACATACCAACAGAAAAGATATGGGAGGAAATGTCTTTTCCTGGGGATGAAAAAGCAAAATGAATATAGTTTTCTTCACCTCACACTATTCCCTACCTTTTTAACCAAGGAATCCCACGGAGGACACTGCTAAGGAACTGAAATAAGACAGCCTTGTTGCACTGAGAGCTTTTTTGACAGCCCTGATATTGCCTTGAATATTGTTGGAGAATGACAAGGGAGGGAAATCTTGACTAAGTGCCCATTCACTATTCCCAAAGTTGCTGGTACTGCTGTTGAATCTTAGCAATTTCAGCTAGTGCTGGGAAGGGAGTATTCAGATATGTTGTTTGGGCAGAATGTGTCCCTCTGCTGTAAATTAAATAGATAAGCCAGCTCACAGGTGGCTGGTAGCCTGTGTGAGCTCATGATCTGCAAGAAGTTTTGAGGATGTGGGGTTTAGAGCTAGAAAGGTGGTGGTCTGGGAAATCTGCCTCACTATTCATACTAACAGCACCATGGCCTTTCTAATGCTGTGTAAGGTGCAAACTGTTTGCAGGGTGAGATGACAATTACTGTCACGAATAAAAGCTGATCCACGGAAAAATGTGTATAAAAATCCACTCTGGGGAGCAGAGCCCATTATCATCTCTGAAAAGCCTGAAACCCCAAATGCTTGAGTGAAGAGAGCTGCTCACTGGTAACTGTTGTGCAAGGGCCTATATCCTTTTTGAGAACTCTTAAAATCATAGTCTTGACAGGTCACCCATACCTGTTTCTATAGCCTGTAATTTAGTCTCATTTAGAGCTCTGTGAAAACTTTGGTGTGTCAAAGTGGAGCTGATACTAATTTTTGTTTTCCACTGAAAAACACATTGATGCTACTTCAGTTTCAGTAATCGTTGTTCCCACAGAGTGCATGTCAGCAGAAGGCTCTAGAATTTCTTTCCAGAAAGGGTTGTCAGGCATTGGAATGGCCTGCCCGGGGAGGTGGTGGAGTCATCCCTGGAGGTGTTTGAGCCGGTTGGATGTTGTGCTTAGGGACATGGTTTAGTGGGTTTTGATAGGGCTAGGAGTAAGGTTGGACTTGATCTTGAAGGTTTTTTCCAGCCAAAGCTACTCTACAATTGTATTCTATGATTCTAATTTTTTAGTGCCTCCTCCTTCTCTCCCTCCTCCCGTGTTTTTGGTTTTTTTGTTGTTGTCATTGGGTTTTTTTGTTTGGTTTTTT
>WTSP01020170.1:0-28393 GCA_025331215.1 Actenoides lindsayi
CCGAGCGCGCGCCCCCTCCGAGGAGCCGGTGCCGGCGGCGGGGCTCGGGGTCCGCCCGCCCGGAGCGGCGGCGGCGGCAGCGGGCGGCGGGGCGCCGGGTCCGGTGAAGAGGAAGCAGCGGCGGTACCGCACCACGTTCAGCACCTTCCAGCTGGAGGAGCTGGAGCGCGCCTTCCGCAAGTCCCACTACCCCGACGTGTTCACCAGGTAGCGGCCGCCGGCGGGAGGGGGCGGGCGGAGGGGCCGGGCCGGGGCCGCGGGCGCCGGTGAGGCAGCGGCGCGGCGGCTAACGATGTGCTGCCCCGCAGAGAGGAGCTGGCCCTGCGCCTGGACCTGACGGAAGCCCGTGTGCAGGTGAGTGCCTGGGCGCGGCCGGGGCTGCCTCCTCCCTAGAGCTGCCGGTACCCGGGGACCCACTCTCCCGCCGCGGCCTCCCCGGGGCTGGGGGGTGCGTTTCCATACCCCTCATCGAGGGCTGAAAGCAGCCCTTGAAAATCCCCCTTCCTCGGCTGGGCGAGAAGTTAATAGCGGAGGGGGGACGCAGGAGGCCGGGAGTGCCGGGTGCTGTCCGTTCCCGTTAGTTCTTAACGGAGAAATTGGCAGCGATAGGAAGACAGCGTCTTAGGAACGTTCCCAGATTGTACTGCACGTTCACCTTTGCTGCCTTCATCACGGGTCTAAAGGCAGATACCACCTCGTTAAGTTTTGAGATTACGAAAACAGTACTAAAAAAAATAAAAATCAGTTGGTTTGCAGTAAATAAGGGGGTTCTGTGGAGTATCCTCCATTATTTACCTGGGGTTCAGAGAAGCTGACACCCTTTTCTTTCTCTAACTTAGCTCAGTAAAGCAGTCCTACTTCTAAATGACTGGTGAAAACAAACCCAAGACTAGTTTGATGTTGATGTGTCAATCGGGCACTGTCCGGGAGAATTCTCTGGCCTAGCAGGGCTGTAATAATAGCAATGCTGGTAGAACTTCAGCACACAGAAACAGACACTAAGCAGCGGGTAGCCTGCAGTTTTCTGAAGCTACAAATGACCCTGGTAGCTTTTCCTGACTACCCGTACTTAACAATACCTCTTAAAAAGCAGAATCATTAGATTCTAGAAATCCCTCATTTAAAAAAAAAAAATAAAGTTTCAAAAGGTGTGAAGGCTTTCACAATATTTTTAAGCTGAAAATGACAATTTTACTAAATTTGGCGTGTGCTGCTTCTCGGATAGTGCCCGAACTACTGTTCCAGCACAGCCCTGGGTGTGGGCACACTTGCCAGAGACCGAGCCCCTGGGCAGCTGCTCCGTGCGACAGCCCCGCTGACTCCTGCGTGGCTTTGTTAGTGCTGATGCCAGATCCCGGTGTGCCTGTGCTGGCATTACTCCGGTCACCGGCTCGGCGGCAGCTTGCACTAGCTAACGTCCGTGAAGCTGTACCAGTTTTAGCTTTTTGTTTTAATATGCACAATCTTCAGAAAAGGCCTTAGAAATCTGAATGGTACTTTATAATCGACTCATCTGAGAGTACCTCCATTGACTTTTCATCTCTCTTTTGTGGACTTGGAGTAAATTATGTGCTCTTCCCTTTGCCAACCACCAACAGTCACTAAAACCTCTAGCCACTGAAATACCCCAATATCTGCCAATTACACAGAGCATCTACCTGTGGAAAGGACATGGGTGAAAAGCTGTTAACTTACCTGTTACTGCCACATTCGCTTTGTGAGGTACTTGCTCTGCAGTCCATTTGACCCGTGAAGGAATGGTGCAATGGTAGATGGCAAAGAGGAACTCTTCTAATGACCCATCTAAGAGAAATGGAAATGTTTAGGTTTGATGGAGTCAAAATGGAATTAACAACCAAAACAGCAAAGCTGATGTATCCCCAGTAGCTGGAGGGAGCAGCAGAGAACCGTTACTTGCACCTCCTTACTCCTTGTCAGCTCTTAATACAAGTCTGGGCATGAGCACACAGCACAGTCTGCTTAGGGTGAGCTTCAGAGCACCGTGGCCCTGCCTGTGTATGTCCTTGCCCTGGGGTAAATGGGGGACAGCTTGGCCTGGAGGGCAGAGCGAGCACAGGAACACTTACTGTATAGACTGGGATGGATTGTACTTAACAAGCTATCTTAATTCCCAAATACCTGCTTCTTGTGCTCATGCTCATAGTTGCTCTGTGGGGCATCCTGTGTGAAATGAAGACTTCCACACTTCTCCCATGGTACCTGGCTCAACCAGCTGACATGGAAAGTGGTATCTTTTTATTAACTCAAGTGTAAACCCAGGAAACTAATCTTACCAATTGCTATCAGGCTATTTCTTCACTTCACTGTGTTTTCAAATAGAGGTCTGCTTCTCTGGGGAGAACCATCCATCAACCAGCTGAAGTGGGTACCAGCCACTAGATTGTCCCTCACTCTTGCATTTTGAGGCTTATATGAAAACAAACAAATAATAATTTAAAAAATTGCCCATGAACATATTTTCATTTCAGCATCACTTCAAAGAGATTCCCCTCACCCAACTCCCGTTATTTACCTGCACAGACGAAGGGAGATGGTAGCCAGAATCTTTGTATTCTTCCTTACTTTGGAAAAGGGGTAGTCAGAGTCTCCAAAACCTTTTCATTACATGAAGCCACGTTGAGGGATGCTCTTCAACAGGATTTGCGTCTGTTGTTGCCATTCAGCTTCTCATAAATCATATTGTTAGGATGGGAGGAAAATAAGAAAAAGTTAAGGGAATGTTTTATTTTCTTAATGTGAGGAGTGAAACATTACTTGGGCATTTCTGTACCATAAACTGCATCAAATAACTTACAAATATAACTGATCTAAGCACCTTTGTCATATTGTGATTACAATCCTCTCTTCAGCTACAGCAGAAATCTGATACAGTTAGTCACATCTGTGTGTCTCTTTATCTTTGTTAGCTATTAAATAGGATACAGTTTTAAAGAAAATTACAGCAAGAAAGCTATCAAATTTTACACACTCACCATTTTCTTTTTAAAAGACCCGAATCTCTTTTGTCAGATCTGTGGTGCTAGTAATTGCAAAAATAATCTGGGCAATATTTAGCATGCAGTTCAGACTTGATGGTTTAAAACTCATCTTTGAGTACTGAGTAATGCATTTTTTCCAAAGTATTTTACCACTGGTATTACAGTCATACCATAAAAATCTTAACACTGCTATAGCAATTTCTGTTGTGTTTAGTTTGGCACTTCAGATGTGTCTGAAAATAAAGTTAAGCCTTTCGTTGGAAGCAAAGGAAAACTGCTTAACAAAAGGTTCAAGATGACCTATCTGAATGTTAATGACTGTTAATATGCACAGTAAATTTTGAAAGCTGTTTGTCACATCAGTGTAAGGTATGAGTTATCCCTTTGCTCCTTGTATCACTTGCATTGATGAGTTTGTTCCAGTAAGGAACTGAAAGACAGCTTTTTTTTTTTTTTTTTTAAAGATGATTATTAGATATCTATTTATGCTGGTAGTTCCTTCCAGTTTGTTAAATACCAAATCTGAGAGATGACTGAATAAGTTTGGTCGTAAACCCCAAATCACATGTAATGTTAAAAAGGGTGGTGGTTTTTTTCTTTTGTCCTGATTTGCTTTAGGACAGAGAAGGCAGAAAAGCAGACAGCCCATTTTGTGTTAGGCTTCTTTCTGAAGAACAGATTGAAGAACAATGCTAAGATTTAGTAAGGAAATAAATACCTTTGTAGCATTTGTTTTATCCTGCTTAGGAAAGGCTTTATCTGCATATCTGCAGTGCAAGACAGTTCACTACTTTTTTAATTAGGTTTTACTTTTATAGAAAACAGTAACACCTTGGAGTTGGTGGTCTTCTGTGAGAGCTCAGCTAAGATCCACTTACAAATATTTGGGATTACTGGTTAACAGCGATTTAAACTCATCTGATTCCAGTACTTGAGTTCATTTTTCTTACCAGACCTGTGTCTTGGACTAATACAGAGCAAGTGTCTAGTCCTCATTGTCACGAAGGCATAGCCATCTGGTGATTGCTGGTTCAGATATTCCTTTGTAAGACATCTGATCCTTTAAAGCCTGTGGCTGCTGGAGTAATGGCCAAAGAATGAGTCAGAGCACTCAAAAATTTTAAGTACCAATTTCAAAACTTTGATGTTCTGACTTTTCTTCCCAGGCCACCTCCCTCTGCTAACTGCCTGTACAGCGAGACTATTCTGTGTTACACATAATCAGAGGGGTACGAATCCCCCCTCCAGGAGGGCAGCAGCTTCCCAGTGTAAAGATAATCTATGCAATGAAGGGACCAGAGTAGGAATTCTTCAGCGGGCTCCCGAGAGCCCCATAGCGAGTGCTTTGAAAGAGTGAGTTGTTACTGACATATAGATCTATGGGAACAACATCAACCTCAGGACAGTAAGGCTGTGGCACACTACAGCCTCCTGCTTTGGGTGTCAGCACCCTGGTGTAGGAAGGGCTTTCCTTCCAAACACACTGAGCATTATTTAAGCACCTGAAGGTAAGTCTCGTCACTGCCAACGGCACGTCTGACACGAAAGCAAGTGGTGCAGCTGGGAACTCCCCAAATCTGATTTATAGATATTACACAATAGACATTTAAAACTCTTTGTAAACATTTTTTGACTGAAATATAATTGCAGATACAAAAAGCAACTAGTAAAAAAAAAAGTCACGGAACCACAAAACTCTTGCATCCAAAGATTTTGCCATCATACAGATGTCTACAGAATTGTACTATGTCAGAAATACTAAAACTGAAGGAGTAACTATTTTTGGCATCTGTTGTAATTGTTTTGGAGACTTGAATTTTTGCAATTTAAGTTTATGATTTTAGTTTGGTTTAGTGGCTTTGCTAGATTCTCATTGAGTTATCTACACTGTATGGTAAAAGACCTTCATATCTGAAGCTTACCTTTGTCCTAAATCAGAAATAAAATTCAGGAAGTCGTAATTCTATACAGGACAGAAGTTGGTCTTTCCAGTGCCTCTTGTTCCTTGTATTACCACTCTCTACTGAATCCTGATTAGTGCCTTCCGATATTGTACGTAGAACGAGCTTGCAAGCGGCTCGCTGAATTTCAACAGCAGTTGTGTACAAAACTCCTGAATGAGGTTACAGGCCACAGCTAATGCCTTTCTTCCAAATCCAGATCCAGCTCAGAATCCACCTTCAGTGGTCTCCAGTGCAGAGGGGGCTAGAAGACCTGAACACCTGAGTGCATTCAGGTGTTGAATGTTCATTAAATATCCTTGGTTTTGGTCCTCTCTCCCTTGTGTCAGAGCTGATGTTCTTCACTCTCTGCTGCCACTCTGGGTCTGAAAGGTTCTGCTGAGTGAATGCTAAAGGATAAAAGTGTGAGGAGGTAGTTTTCTGATCTGTAGATAGGATTGACTAAAGTCATTAAAGGATGTTTAATGGGCTAAAATAATGACTAGTCAGGCTTGAAGAAGCAATATACTCAGCAGTTTGCTACACAAACCGAATCCTAGCCAAAGCCCCTCTAGGAACAGCTTGATTCCCTGTTCTAATACAGCGTACTAGATTTTTCTAGTTTACTACTGGCTTTCACTGCAATTCAGTTAATCATTTTCATGTATGAAAGTGATTAATGTGACTATATGCTGCTTGCATTCATGGTAGGTAACAAAAGGTACTCATTTTACTTTGAATCCTCTCTATAAAAATGTATGGTCCAGCTATCAAGATGAAAAGCACACACCATGTATTTGGCCTAGTTACTCCTACAGTCATGATGAAGGTGCTTCCTGAGGTATCTGTACAGAAATAGCCACCTCTTGAATGGCTTTGTTGCAATTTAATTTTCAATAAATAGCTTATGAAAGGATGAATGATCATTTTTAATAGCTGATCATGAGTTCTCAGGTGATAGGTTTATATATTACAGTGGCTTTAAAACATACGGGGCTATTCAGTCAGCTAGAAAGTAGTCAAATTTACAATATTTATAACCAGTTTATTCCTTAATACACCCACTAAGGCATTTATGAATGGATCTTTAATATTAAAGAAGAGGGCTTTAGTTTAACAGTACCTATTTTGCCGCCTGTATCGCTGCATGCAGTAGTAGCTGATAAGACAAACTGCAGAGTAAGTTCAGCTAATGCCTTTATAATTTCTTATTGAAGGTCTGGTTCCAAAACAGAAGGGCAAAGTGGAGGAAACGTGAAAAAAATGAAATTCTGGGGACTGTTCCAGGAATCTCCTTAACGCACCCACTTGGTCTATTTTTGGATGTTCCACTGAGTCATTCTCCCCTCCTAGATCACGCGTGGAGGTCAATGCCTCTTTCAACATTGGCAGTGCCATCCATGTCTCCAGCCTTTAATCCTTCAACCTTAGGGCCATTTGGCCTCAGCAGCCTTACCTGGACTTCTCTCTTCAGAAATCCTATTTTAAATCCACATTTTGGAAGGTATAGAATTACATTTTTTTCTAAATCTCAAAACTGTTCAAAAATGCTGCTCACATGATCTCAATAAACGTGCTCCCAGAGAGAAATAAGTTGGCTAAATTGGGGTTAGTTTCTGCATAGGGTCACAATTAGGAACAGCAAGATTTAGTTTTAAGTCGTGCTAGTAAAAACTTAACGTTTAATTGCTCTTTGAAGAACAACTGTGCACATGTACTGCAATGTGGGTCTCCTAGAACGCTAGTCTAAAGACAGACTGCTGTAGTCTAGATGGCTCCAGCTCCACCCTTACCTGACACAGTGTACACACCAGAAAGATGTGACTGCAGAAAGACGTGGCTTGCAGGCGATTTGACACAATGAAGGTATTAGACATTTCTTCTCAGGAGACCAGGAGCCTGGCTACATCTAGAAGAGTGACACAGCTCAAAACAGACTGAGAGGGGAGAGATCTTCCCGATTCTTACATGTCCTACTAAAAGCCAGCCCCTTTCCCTGGCAGGTGCTGTGCTCTCAACACAGAGAACAAGCCTGCAGCTAGCCTCCTGGTTTTCACTGTAGTCAGACTCCTCCAACTCCAGCAATTCATTTCAGCTGAACCTGCTGTCTGGGCTTTCTTGCCCAGCAACCTGAAATTTATCAGCAAAATGATGCTGCTCTAGCATGCCCTGTAAGATAAGAAAGAAGTGTGTGTGTATATACATGTAATAGGTGTGGAGAGAATGAGAGAGAGAGCTGGGTACTAAAAATAAAGCAGCATTCTCCTCTTGCTGAAATTATAGCCTGTATCGTAGTTCCATGTAACAGACAGATGCTGCTTTTCACATGGAGTAAACTTGTCTGAACAAATTGGCTGCATAAACAGGCACATAAATTGGTCTTTTTATGAGGTAGTTTATTGCTTTCACAGAACAGGCTGATCTACAGCATCCAAGGTTTGCTTAGAAAGGATTTAGCGTTAGGAGATAAGCAAGTGATTGCTGTTCTAGGTATCTGCATGCCATGTCTGATCATCCCTCATTTATTTTAGTTAAGTGTTTGGGTTTTTGTGTGGGGTGGAGTCTTTGGTTGTTTTTTAAGGGCAAGAAATTATACTGCAAAATACATTTTGTTTCTGGAAAACAAAATGTACGTTTGGAAGAAATTGGAAATTCTGGCACGTTTTTGTCTGATACTTTGGGTGGGAGAAGCTGCAACTCAGTAAGTACTTGTTCTCCAAAACAATTCTTAATTTGGATAATATTGACTTTTTTTCAAATACAGGTTTCTCAATGCTTTAAATCCTCTCATGACAACAGCTTCAGTACTAATGAAAGCTCCTGGACCCCCATCAGACCCTGCTCTTACTGCCTTCACTGATCCTGCAGCAGTTGAAAGGAAAACGTCAAGCATTGCAGCACTAAGACTCAAAGCGAAAGAACATTCAGCACAAATCCCTCAATTAAACCTCATCTCCAGTCTTACAAACACTAACAAAGAACTTTGTTAGGCGCTGTCCCACAGACCTCAGCCGTGCAGGGGGAAGTGAATGCCTTCTCCAGCGAGTAGCTCCCGTTAGAGAGACACCTTTAAAAAGAAACCAAAACCACACACACACAAAGCTGTAGTTCCTCCATCTTCAGTAACGGACTGAAAGGAAACAGCCCCACTAAAACTGCTTTCCTTCGTTGTAGCCTGGGAACAGCTAGTGAATTGGCACGTGCCGTTTCTGACGCTACAGAAATAGAAGCAGAAGCTGAAGCTTTGAAATGCCCAAACTCACCAGATGTTAGTCCAGAGGTTCAAAATTCTTCGTAGGAATAAATTTTTCTAAGCAGTTCTTCACTCAGTTCTCAGGAGGAACTCTTACAGGCAGTACTTGAGACAGAGGAATCAGTACGTGGTTACGAGCAGACCATGCTTCATGTTGAAGTTCAGATGCCAGTGACATCTCGCCTTTTAGACAGACTTGGCAGGAATGAGATGGGGACTATCTTCAGTACAGCCTTTTGATTGAGAACTAGGTTTGAATAAAGAGTACCTTGTTTCAAACTGAAAAAAAAAAAAGTTTGCTTTACGTTCAAGGTGGCAATGTTTCGATAACTAAAAATGTTTAACCTTTGTTTATGAAAAATGTACCCTGTGAATGTAGGTTATTGATGTGTAGTAAATTGTGTGTAGTTCTCTCTGTATGTATATACATATCAATAAGTAGCTCACAGCTGTAAATATGAAGTTGCTGAATACTTTTAGCATGATAACTGGCACATATCACCAGACCAGTACATTAAAAGATTAGTTGTACGTTTTCAGACGTTTCATGCCTTGAATAGCTTCAGAATTTAAGTGAAAATGTTAAATTCTTCTCTGGACTGATGTTGGAGTGAGTGAAAAAGAGAGGCCTTACCGAGCAGGAGTCTACAGTTCCTTAAAATCCTGGCCTCCTTTTCTGGCTTCAGATGGGTCATTTTCAAGTTTTTGCCAAATTTCCCCATCCAGGAAGTGGGACTGAGAACAGCTCTCATCGATAGGTCTGACGCTTTAGCGTAAATTGAGGGTAAGTAGCATCCTCCTTTGGCAGCTTACTCGCCTACCTCACAGGGCTGTTGTGAGGACTGATTAAACAAATGTGACACTGTGCAAATGGCAGAGTTCTGCAAGTGCTAATTGTTGCTCAGCAATTACCAAGGAAAGGCCAATAGCTGATTACACATGAAGATCACCTTACCCACATCTGTAGTGGTGGTTTGAGCAAGCAAGCTCCATTTCTGTGGGTTGATAGGACAACATGAAACCCTTCCATCAATGCTGCCTGGTTCCTCAAGACAAACACATTCACACTGAAAAGATTTTGTATATTTTAGAACTTCTTTCTCGAGGCAGCTCTGAGACTACACCAATGTTTTCAAGGCTGGAGGTTGGAGTGCAGAGCTCCAGCCACCTAACTCTTGTTTCTGTAGACTCCTCCGATCTTGTACTTAAGAGTATGACAGAGAACACAGATTTCTGGATCAGATAGGTCAGTTTTCCATTTCCTCTGAAATACTAACAGCTTTAACTGCTCTTAGGTCATAACCTACCTCAAGACTGGAAGTATTTCTGGGTTTATAGACCCCATTGTTAGAGGTAGGAGAAGGTGCTGGTATTTTACTGTTAGGAAAAGCAAGCTTTCTACCCAAATTACACTAGGTCTGCACTGTAGCTTAAACAGCAGGGCACTTGGGAAGTGATGTAACCAAGAGCTCTCACACAAAGTTTGAGTGTGTTGCTTCCACAACAGCTATTTGCTTCCAGCAGTCCACCCTCATGGCCTAGGCTGCCAACTGGCAGCACAACGTGGAATCCACTGAGTTTGTTCCAAATTAACCTTTTAAGTAGGTTAATGGCTTGAAAACTGTCATTACACAACTCATATTCTACTCTGTACAAGCTTCCATGGCACCTTTTCTTGCCATCAGTGTCTCTTGTAATGCAAGGAGGTTCTGTAGAAAAGGAGACTGTCACTGTTTCATTTAAAGTAGCAGAAACTGTCCCGTATTTGCCATGAGCCATTCGGAAAAGAATTCTGCAACAAAAATAAAACCACGCGAGAGAAATCCACCAAAAGCAGCACGGGAAAAATAACTCCTGAAGGCTGCTTTAAAGCATTGCATGAAAGAGTAGGTCCTATGTAATCACCAAAATCATCACTGACCACAGAGGTCTCACTAGGGATATCAGATTGGGGGGGGGGGGGCGAGATATCAAATCCACAAGCTACAATTCCCTTGATTTCAGCAGTTACATTAGAGATAACTTTATCAACAAAGTTTTTCCAGTAGCTATACAGAGACATCATTTCAGGGACAGCAATTAACACACCGAGGCAAGTGGTTTCACTCATCTGCACTACGGCTCATGCCAGAGCTAGGAGCTGCTACCTGGACCCAGCACACATAGCCACTTTAACACCACTCTGGGCCCTGCAGGGTTGGACAGCAGGGTTGGCTCCTAAACCCCTGCCAGACTGATTTGGTGTTGCTCTTTCCTAATTCTCCTTGCAAGAGGGCACCCTCCCAAGATACCCACTCTCCTACTGGAACCACAGCCAAGAACCTGCTCAGAAACACTCCCCTGACACCATAGGCTGTGGCCTCTGCTTATCCTGACACTGTCACACTGAGGCAGGGACAGACTCCTCTTTGGTGTATATTTATGTGTAGCTCTGTGGCTTCAAGCTACTGTGTCCTGTTCAGTAGATGACAGAACTGCAAAGGTAAGTACGTGGCCTATTTTGTTACCTTACTGATGAAAGAGGAGCTGCCCATTCCTGTGCCATTTGGATGGAAGATGGTGTCTGCATTCATCAGTATTTCCCAGGGGGTACAGGTAGAGAATACAGCTTACTGAGGTTTCATCTGGTTTTAGTTTGAAGTGCAGAAAGGTTTTCTTTAAGCTGATTTCATTTTTTCAGCTTTAATGAGTCCTTCCAAGAAATTCACATTCTTTCATGTGAATTGAAAAGCCAGCTGTGAGAGCTAATGATATTATGAAAATAAACATGCAGGACAACACTTGCAATCAGCTTAGGAATCAGAGTGTGTCTGTAACTAAAACTAAGCAAGCTTTTTAGGGTCATTATTACTATCTTACAATAAATATCACACCAAGGGAAGATGGTTTACTTATTCAGTCTATTTTAAATCTAAATCAAGAGGTTAAACTACAAGCTATTATTATTAAAATTACAGTTATTAAAAAAAAAAAAAGTTGGGGAGCATTTAACTGAAAAACCTTCAGCCTAGTTTCATAGCTACACATGGGTCAACACTCTCACCATGAACCAAGCAGGGATGTTGACTTCCCTAGCTTTTCTTCTGTCAGTGAGAAGAGCAGCATCTCACATTCTACACAGGACAGTCATCTCACAGGGACTTTCTCACACTGAATGCTGCAATTATTTCCCAACACTTTATCTTACCTTATGCACTAAATTCTTTAGTCCTAATTTAGGCAAAGCCTGCACTGATCTGGATTAAGGCTGCAGGATTTGATGCTATTCCTCTCTTCTGAATAAAGAAGGGTTGCAGCATAATTCTTCTCTGGGTGACATCAAGATGGTTTTCTGGCATAGGTTTCAACTGAAACAGGCCTGGAGCCTTGGTTGTTTTATTGGGCTTGTCTGGTTTTCCTGAAAGCAAAAATGTAGGGGAGGATTTTCAAAGCAGCACAGAAGATCTGAATATACCACCACCCCCATCTCTTTCTACAGCCACTAGCCCACTGTGAAAAACATCTCAATCTCCAAATTAAACCTCTTGACATTACCTTTCACGTCACAATTTTTTTTGAGGCATTTTGTTGGAAGATTCTGCAGCATGTCGGTGTGTCTTCAAGACATGTTTCTATTGGAGTGCTCACACTTGGCTGTCAGGTTCATTTAGTTTGTGCTCTGTGCCAAGTTCACTTCTGATAACATAGGATGTTGGGTAAATTTCCTTATTTCCAATGACATAATATCATCAGAACCTTGCCTACAAAGAAAGAACGATTTTGTTGGGGGGAAAAAAAGGAGAATAATAGGCCAGGTGTTTGAAGAAAAGACAAAGAACCAAGCACAGTAGGGTGTTCTGACTCACAAATCTGTATTGAGAAAGAAGTATTCATGAAGAAAATTAATTTAAGAAGTATGTAGTTCAGGTTTTGAGCCCATAAGTTCCTTTCAAAAACAGATTAGTGATTAAAAACTTTTTTAGTCTAGCAATCTCTTAAACAATTAGCACAGTAATTGGAAAGGGACTACAAATTCAAATCTAGATGGACATAAAAGAGTTTCCCCATAGAGCTTTGCCTTGGTTTTGTGGGTAACTGGCATGCACCTGCCTTTACCATCAGTGGGGTTGAAGTACTGAAGAAGTGCTTTGAATAGGGATACAAATGCCCCAAACAGTAATGCCATACAAATTACTTAATTCATGTAAAGTAGAAGTAATTGTAATGATTATGAATGTGTGAGCGACTCCTTTATTTCAAGTTACATGAGATGTAAACCACCAGCTTGCAATGGGGTCCTCACTGCAAATTTGCCAACCATAGGATAGGATGGTTTGGGTTTTTTTTCCTTATTCTGAACAATCAATCCAAATGCACTGCCACTTGGAAATACAGATCTGCTGACTTTACTCCAGACCAGGTAAATAAGAATTTCTCTGTAAAAATTTTTTCCATGGTCACATAATAATTTTGCTCCACTTGCTCATCCTGCAAAAGATGCCTGAAATCAAAGAAAAAGGAAGATAAGGGGGAAACATCTCTAAACTTCAGGTGTCTTCCTGCAGGGCAGATTTTTTTTTTTTCCTTTTTGCTATTAGTGAGATTTTTTAACAAGTTCTTAATTTTCAACCCTGCCAATAAACGCCGTGGATCACAACTAGATAAAGCCTAGACTGACAAAAGAAAACAGAGAAGAAGAAAAAGAAGAGATGAGACTGTGTATTGTGCATCCCTGACAGCGTAATGATACTTATTAGAGAACGTCTGAGTTGTGGCTTTCGCAGAAGCTCTGTGAACAAAACCCAGCCAGGAAGGAGCATGTGCTGCTACACCAGCTGGGCTTCACTAACTTCAGCTATAGAACCACACAAAGTGCATAAAATGTAGTTAAGAACAGGGCATTTCTATAGACCTTATATTCAAACAGCTCTCTATCTGGATTTCTACAAAGAAATCAAGCTAGTGGGTTGTGTTAGTCTGCATTGATCCACACGGATCCAACCCCTGCTCTGCGGGCCCTACCGGGCTGCGGCTCCTCTCAGCAAACCAGCCCCCCCGGGGTCCTCCAGGGCCAAGCGGTGTGAGACCCAAGGCCTGGAGCAACGACTCCTCTTCCTGCCCGGCCCCGGGCGTCGGGGCTCTTTGTGTCTCCCCCTTTCCCCTCACCCCTCGGCTCCATTTTGCCCTCTCCCAAACTCTCCAGCCTCGCTGAGGGGCTCAGCCGTGCCCTGCGCCAGGGCGGCGGGAACCGGCTGGGAGCAGCGCGGGGAAACCCCTCAGCTCTCCCCAGAGGGCCCCACTGCCAGCCCCTCGGCGCGGGCAGCCAGGACAGTGAGGAGCACTTACACCAAGGGATGTGTCACCAACTCGTTTCTGCACCTACAACTGCCCCATGGCCTAAGAAACACCTGCCTTGAGCTCAGGCTGCTCCTCCTGCCCCTGCTGAACCTGTCCTAGAGGTTCACCACCCATACGCTACTTCCAGGTTTGAGTGCTGTCTTGGACACCTCTCCCTCCCCGTCCAGCCCTGAGGATGAAGGAGCCACAGCATGAAGCAGATCATGCATTCCTCCTCCTCCTCCTCCTCTGAAGCAGCAGCAGAGCACTCCTGAGAAGCCACCTCTCCCACCTGCTTGTCCTCTTCTCAACCCCCGGCCATCCTGTCCCCTATATTTGGTTTACTAAAAAACTGTGAGGTTAACCTTCCAGGATTGAAGATGTGCAGTCAAGCAGTGTGCTAAGGAACAATTCCTGGAAGGAACATAATATTCCCTATTAACTTCCTTTGTTGGCTGCAGCATATTCTCCATATTCCAGATGGAGAATTGCTCTACGATGGCTGGTGGGCAGTTACTGGAAGATTGGGATGAGCTTGTAAAGTCATACTGATGGAGCAACAAAAACTTTTACATTAAAAGTATATACTGAATGGAGGATTGCTGTTTGTTTTTTTATTTTATTTCAGAAAACCTACCTTATCGGTAATGATCTGCAGAAAAACTAGGACAAAACACCTGATGTAGCTGTTACAGATAAAAACTTAAGTCTTTGGTGTGAGCAGCACGGTGACATTATTGTGAACTAAAGCAGAAGCAGGCAAGACAGCCTGAATTACAGTTTCATCTGGTTCAAAAGGGTTGCTAGTAAAATGTATTTAGGTGATCTGCTAAAGAAAAGACTACATTGCATTTTGTAAGTACCCAGTCACAGCTAGAGATTTTGACAAAAGTTGACTTTCACACGCAATTAAACAAAATAATTTCAGTTTTCTAGTTTCATAGAAGCTGATCCACAGACTGCCCTATCTCCAGGGTTATTTTGTGCTGATAAAAAATCACGGGATTAATGTTTGTGAAAGAAGACAAGAAAGGACAGCATTATTATAGCCTTATTTTCTATATATCCCAAAGTGAATATAGGAAGAGAAGTGAAGCAGACTGCAATGTTAATGTATGAGAAGAGCCTGGAGACACTCTCATCAGTAAGTTATCAAAACACCCAAGTCTTACCTCTTTTGGTGCTCTCTCAAAGTGAACTAGTAGAGATGTTGCTGACTGCAGCAATAAAGTTTTCTGTTGATGCTTTAGCAGTGGTACTGTCAGTACTCACCTTCTTTGTACAGAGCTAAGCAAGCGGAGAGAGGAGTGAGGGGGCTACATTTGGAGGACAGGGGAACAGATGGAAGAGATCCCCACTCAGTTCCCAGCTCCATAGCAGGGTTTCTGCTTTGGGACTGTGGTGAGTGCAGCTGCTCCGAGCCCAGCCCTGGACGTAAACCAAGTAACTCTCCCCAGGCAGAGTGGATGGCAAGTGCTAAGGACTTCCAAGATGCAGCCTTGAAGGCAATTACAAAAGAGCAGCTCCAGGCAGTGCTAGAGCACACACAAAATTCTCAATTTTAAAAAGAACTCAAGCTGCATCTCAATTTCTCAGCTCATAATGACTCTTACAGAATTTCACCTTAGGAAGGTGCCATTCACTGCTATACCTTTTATGGAAAGTTCCTACACACTAGTAATGTTCAAAAAGGAAGATATTTTTCCAGACCGGCAAACAAACAAACAAAAGAAAAAAAAACCCAAGAAAACACCTAGCTCCATGCATACCAGGCATCAAAGGCCTCAGCACCCTGCTGAATAAGAGCCATGGATCACTTTAGTTACAGCTAAATCAGCTCAATCTGTCAGTGAGAAGCACAAGAGAAGATCTAACCATATTGAACTCAGTCTTTCTGGTCCCTCTGATGTCTAACTGTTAACAGTACAGGGTTCAGAGGTGTTCATAAATACTACCACACTTGCAATAGCCAGAAAGTTGGGGGGTTTAAATTAACATATGCCCCAAAATTTAGCAACTACTGTAAATATCTAAACAACCCAGAACATTTCACTTCCAGAGCCCACTGACGTTCGTTTGGGGTTTTTTAAGTCCATTATTAATCAGTTACACTATGCCTTGCAAAATGTGCTTTTATAAGTTATTTTCATAAACACAACTCAACTGAAATAATGGCTGCATAATAACAATAAAATAAACCTACAAAGCTACAGTCTTAGATAATTCCTACATGACGTGCAGAGGGAAAGGGCTGGGGTTGTAATAACAGAACATCATTTCTTCTCTCTTTAAAGTTTAAAAGATGTTACACACAGACTTTGCAGTTTGGCAACTATACATCAAAACAGATAGAAAATATTCTGTGCTCCACTGCTATTTCAACATGGAAAGGTCTCATGCACAATGCAATAGATTCACAGCAGGTCCTTCGAAAATATAGTACCTTTAGTACCTTTGAGTAAACAGGGGACTTTAGAAGGTGAAAAAATGAATACAACAAGCAATCCAAACAAATTTTAAAATAATTTCACGAATGGTTTCCCTTTCAGTAAGATAAAGAAAAAAATAATGCTGGCTACTCTAAAACACTCAACTGATAGCTTACTTATTAGACAAAAATTAGTGTCCATTCAACCATGAAAAAGACAAGCCATTATATGCTATAAGAGCAATCAAACTGACATCAGCTACTGTACATCTTGACACTTACTACATAATCAAAGTAAACTTTGCTGTATGTGACTGATCTAATGTACCTGTCAGTTATCACCGTCTCTGCTCAGATGAGTTTGTGTGTCACCTATATACATGGGACAAAACAAATAAATAAATTGCAATGTTATCTCCTCAAGCTGCTCACACAGTAAGGGGAGAGTGCTTAGTATTCCGTAATGGAGTTAGGAGTAATTTACTGAGAGATAATTTCTTTTGGACCTAAAATCTCCTGCCTCCTGTAGAGCAGACAAATAGAACTATCTAACAGGAAATGGGGCATGATAATATTGCTCTTTAAATAGAACTAACAAAATGGAAATACAATAGGCATTACAAAATATACAGCTAACAGTTACCAAAACCTTTGATGTTTTTATAGCTATTTACTGCACGAGATTGTATTAGCTGCTCCAGCCCATTTTAATACAAGAAAAGTTTAACATTTTTTTTTAAATACTAAAAAAAAAAAAGTTAGAACCTCTTAAGTAGTACTCTGAGGTATCTGGAGAAACTGAGTAAGAGGAGAGAAAGCCACTTTGTTGATGAAATAAAGATACGTCAATCAGCTCCAACAGCGGTGCACACGATGGACAACAGTTGTAATAGCACTGATGGTTTAATCATCCAGAACTAATCTTGCTGTATCTGAACAGAGATGCAGCAGGGTGCAGAGGCCAGGACACTCACCTGGGACTTGAAAGGCTAATTCTACTTGTGACTCTGCCCCTGCAGCTCCACGCACCTTAGTCAAGACGTTTCATCCTTTTGCCACGCTCTGCCCTGCCTGCAAAGCACAGTCTCCTCAGGGAAAGGAGCATCACTCACCCTGCTGCTTTGCAGTGCCACCAGGACCTTGAGCCTCAGCTCTGCTACAGCACAGTCCTCCACCTAAGTCATTTCAGAAGTGGTCGCCTGGGCCCCCTCTCAGCTTGCAGAGCTGATCTTCCCCGGCAGAGCTGTGAGGGGCCGAGTCAGCAGAAACTGCAGAACCAAGACTCAAGGAACCCTTCTGACAGGAGTGTTGCTTGTATATCATCTCTTCTTTCCTGCTCTGTGTGAAAAAATCACAGATTTCAGACAGCAATAAGCTCTGTTCTGGCATTGCAAATCCGAGTCCTAAAGAGATCGAAATCAGCTCACTGCTTTTATTACCCTTGGCTTCTTGGCAGGGGATACAGCCCATCCACTGCTGCATAGCCAGCAAGTGGCACAAGCAGGCATTAACGCAGCAGACATTCTTACTATAACAGGGGTCCTTTATTTCCTCCTCACTTTCCCTTTAAGCCACACTTTTAGCAACCATCCCTGAAGTTTGAGAGGAACAAAACAAGCCTGGAGGACTGGGAAATTCACCATGGATCCTTGTTCAGAGTGACATTGTGTTTAGGTTTCTTCCTTATAAGAACTTGTCAGCTCTCCTCTGGTTTGCCCAACAGAACCCTTCAGCACAGCACGCCTCTGCCCCTTGCCTGCAGCCCCCAAGACAATAACCAAGGTCTTACAAGACAATTACAATTATCAAGCTGATTTTTGGAGGTAATTTTACAAATTTTCGTGCTTGACACATGAAAATTCCTTTCATTGTATTCCCTCTTGATTGCATTATTATACCCAAAATCATCTTGGTTCTGGCCTCTCTTTTGTCTTTTCTCTTCTGTCCTGGGCCCAGTGATACCTCTCTAACTTGAAAAGATACATTATCCAAGAACTAAATTGTTGCTGTAGTAGGAAGTGAAATGATTGCAGCTCCCCAAATGCAGCTTCACACTGCATCCTAGGGTCAAGTTGAATCTCCAGCCCCCAAGAATGCTGTTTTGTAACAAAATTTTTATGGCACTCTGTGCTGAGCTTCTTTCTGGAGCATCTCTTTTATCCTTTTGATTGGTGTCACTTCCCTCTTGAGGAACTTTCAGTACAACAAAATACTTATCAATGCTGAATTCTCTGGGAAGTAGAAGAGCTGGGAAGATTCTCTTCAGTGGAAGATATTTTAAATATTTCACTTTCCAAGTAGCTCCCTGAATGCAGGGAAGAAGTACATAACTTAAACACAGGGAGTTACTGACCCAGAAGTGATTAGCATTAACGTAAAGCTTTCAGACCCTTTTTCATCTTATTGATTCTAAGCAGAATAAATCCGTAAATGATAATAGGGCTCAATTTAAATTACCTACAGCAAGTGCTGCTTTTCAGCTCTCGTCAGACAATCGTGCTGTTCAATCAGCTCCATTCTGTATGTACAAAGCAAATTAATGTGTATAAAACAGTCGTAACTCAGGCCAGTTTTCAACAAAAGAATCTTTTATGTAGCATACAACTGCCTTTTATTGACATGCTTTTAATTGAACCTATAATGCTATGTCCATATTCTACCTAATTATAGCAGAAAATACATATCTCTTTCAAAATATTGACCATACCTTTCCCTTTGTAAAGTTTCCAGAAACTTAAGAGTAGAGAATGATGTTCTCAGTTAAGCCCAGATTTGTTCAGAAACACTAAAAGGGCATGAGAAGACACTTCTGAGCACACTGCAGCCAAGCAAAGTCTCGAGGATGATTACGTTAGCACACAGAATCAGCAAGGCTGGTTCCTCACTCCTTGAAGGCAGCCTGTAAACATGCCTCTCAAAAGCAAGTCAGAGGGCACTGCAGCATGTGACATTGACAGACAAGCCTCCAGTCTGGAAGAGTTGTTTCTTAAGCAACTCATTTCTGTTTCAAAAGGGATCTTTAGTGTGTCTTTCTTTCTTTACTTGTGTTGTCCCGTTTGCCAGGGAACAGGCATGTCCCAGGAAGCCAGGATACTACTTCTTTAAAGAGTGAACTCATGGGACAACAGAAGCAGCAACAGCAGGAAACAAAGAATTAAAGGTGAGCTCTGGCAGGTAGTTCTGGGTCAATCTAAGACACTTGCCCAGTGGGATTATCTTTGTGAGGACGGGGGTGCAGGGGTGGGGGAGTTTACTTGCACTTGTCTCTACCATTTCAACTGGGATGACTTTAAGAGAACTACTGGGGCATCCTGCAAAGGCGAAGGAGGACGTCAGGCCTTTTACTTCTATTTTGACATTACCAAGTCCAGACCTTGCCTGCAGGTAGGAAAAATCCTGTTGACAACCCACAGCCTTTGCAATAAAGCCTCAAGCTAAGACAACAGCACATATTCCTCTTTAAGAACACGTGTGCCATACCATGGTTACCAGCAGCAAAAAGCAAATAAATCCAAGGCTAAAATCAACTACCCTGTTGGCATTGATTTGAACATGGGTAGAACTCCACCTCAAGGATGAGCCTTCACAATTAGTCAATGTTATCTCCAGGCTGTTCTAGAAGGTCTGCACTCCCATGACAGTATGCAGGGGACTCCTATCTAGCAGTTGCCTTTAAATTTCTTCCTATTAACCAGTCACCCCAAACAGAGGTGAATGGCACCAGTGCAGCCACTCTTGCGTGCACATGGATGCAGCAAGTAGCTGGGAACACCACACAGAAAGGCAAGTTCTTTAGCAGTAGACAAATACTCCTCCTGATCAACACACACACACAAATCGGTAGTGTAAGTGATTTAGCTGCGCTTCCTGACTTACGAGCAGGCTTGCCTGGCATTCAGATGAGCAGCTGAAGTGTGCTAACCACTGCTCCCACTCAGTGCAACAGCTCTCTACAGGGGTGACCTTCTTTTCCTCTTTCTTCGCTCTTCCTTTCTCGAGGAGTTTGGCAGGCACTGCAATTAAAAGTCTGTGAGCAGTAGCGGAGTTGAAGTAAATGGATGTTTAATCTCCCTGGGGAAATATTTAGCATGTGTACTGAGATGTATTTACTGAAGATTTCACTAATTCAAATAAATCAAGTTAAAATTACAGACCAGACTGCCTACTGTCAGTTTTCTGAAAACCCTTCCATTGAAAAAAAGCAAATAAACCCGGTAAGTTCATTTGTCCTTTTGCTTTTTGACTGGGAGCAGAGCTGACATTGACGTTGTGGTGAAAGACATCAGTATTTAACTACTTGAAGAAATTCACATTACCAGAGTGTCCTTTGAAATTGCTGTACTTATGTTCGCCACATAAGTTGCTATTAGCAACTGTAAAAAACAAAAAAAACCCCTTATATTACTGCCTTGAACACAGCAGTGGTTTATTGTGCTAAATTCTTTGGAGCTTTCTTCACTCAATATTTGCAATAAAATTAAAGTGCTATCCCTGAAAAAGAACTATTTCTTCCAAAGTATATATATCACTCACTGTAAAAAAAAAAAAAAAAAAAGTGTTTAAAAACTAATGTAGCTGACAAGTAATCCCCAAGTTTTATATCATGAAGTAAAACAAGTTCTTGTGAGAATATTGACTTGCCCCTTAAACTTCACTTTGCAGCTTTTAACCTAAATAAAAGCACATTACTAAAATCTTTATATTGAAGTGATTTTGATTTCTCTGGAGCATGCGATAACTCCTGTTTGCCCTCCAACACTGTAACTGTTGGGGGATTTTTGGCATATAACTTTCCCAAATCTGTATTACTATAAAGATCTAAAGGAGTAGGGTTTAGATGTTATGTATTTAAAGATGAATCAAATATTTTATCTAGGACAGATCGAACACTTTAAGATAAGCTGTCATTAAATATTTAAGCAATGCTTCTTTTAAGAATGAGTGAGTCTGTCTGATGTTTAAAACAAAATAATTTTTAAGAGATCTGCTTTACTAAATAGAAAACATGGCTCACGTTCCCATTTGGTGGGCAGAGCTTTCCATTCAGTTAAACAACATACTACTGAAATACCAAACAAAATACTTACTCCTGAAACAGACACGCTCATCATTAACAGTGTCACAACATAACTCAAATAAAAATCTTCTCATTTATGATATTATTTACCCAGGAGGATCAAATTAATAATTCAAAAGGAGAAGAAAAGGCCCAATCTGGTAGCACTGTAGTATTAAAGAAGGAACAGATGAATAAGACAGGAAGAAGGTTGGTGACTCCTGCCTCCCATCATTGCCCATGTGGCAGGATCCTGGTTAGCTCACAGCACCTCCAGTTTTCCCCTCTATAAAACTGGGCACTAACACCTCTTGGACTTGCAGGAACGAACATAGGATCGACCAGTGTTGGTCCACAAGCAGCTTTGGTGCTCTATGTGTGCAACATACTGAAATACACCCATTTAACCCTATTTCAGTAACATAAGAGAAACAAAAGCTTCAGAGGATTAAATTCTTCCGCTGACATCATTAAGAAGTGCTTATCTATCTCTGTCAATTTAGATCTAAAAATTGTAACTACTCCCAAAACTTGCCTTTATGAAGTTTAAAGTTTATTGCCCTGCACCAGCACAAAGGCAGAATCCCTTGCACACGTTCCATTAAGCTCCAGTGTCAGTAACATTCTTTGTGGTGTTTCAGGCAGCGGAACACAGCTCTTTAATAAACAGCCACGGGTAGGAACAAGGTAACAGTGGTAAGAGGAAAATTCATCTCTGAATGGCAGGAAGTTGTTCACATCACGTGCATCTACCCAGGCTGGCTTGTCAGCTTGGAAGATACACTTCCCTCATCAGTGACAATACACTGCACTGTAGAAATGTAGCTAAATACACCTCCAGGAATGAGCTGAAATATTGCAGAAGTGGGGCTTTCAGGTCTGACTTTACTGCATCAAATCCTGCTGCGTGAAATTAAACAGGGAGCAAAACTCCTTTTCCACAAGCACTCTTACCTAGACCATCTCCAAAAATACTTACAAAAAATATATATCTGGCCTTAGATGATTCTTAACTGTTACTCATTTTTCTGGCAGTAGTGAAAAGGAGAAAAAAATAAATCTGTCTAGATTACTAGATCTTTCTGCTCAAGTTAATTTTTCTTGTCTCAGCAGAACAGATCCTAGACTTCCATTATTTTCTGCTAGTAAAAACTGTTGTTGCTTTCTTCTGGAACAGAGGACCCAGATTTAGTTCAGTCATTACATTCATTTTTCTAATGCATTCCAGGTCTCTGGAGACAGGTGGTTCAGGATGGAGAGAGATAAATATAGCTGCTTCTCCATGGAGCATTCTGTTGCCTCAGGTTTCCAAATCCAAATTAAGTAGTTAATGATTTATGTATACACTGAGCATTAGCATCTTCGTGCCACATTAGTCTTCAGATCACAAGTGGCTCTAAAGAGGCTTTAGACAAACAAATGAATATTAGGTTGAATGATTCAGCTTACTTCATGTAAACAGTTCCAGCATGTTCACATTGATCATCACTAAACTGCACAGAGGCAGGCAGTCTCAGTTGTAAAGTTAAAGAGAAAAAAAACCAACCCCAGTGGTACCACAGAAGCAGCAATGAGTCCTTGGCTCTTTTTTTAGTCAAGTTTTATCACACTGATATGTCCTTCTCCTGATGGATTACCCAAGGTTGCAAGCATTCCGTATACCTAGTGGTTTTATTAAAGCTTCACTGGGGCCATTATGAAACTGCAGGACCGTGTCTCTTCCTTTAAAGATAACTTCCAGCTTCCATAGTCACAGGAAATGCTGAACACAGACCCTCCATATCCATGAGCAGAGGCCAGCTATACTTATGCTTGCATGCAAGTATTCATGATTTTTTTCAAGTAACTTCCTGTGCAGAGATCTAACTCAGACTTTTTAGACACTGAGTAGGCAACACAGGGCAGGTGTCAATTCTTCATCCTCACTACACCTGGTTGTACACAGTGCTATTTAAACTAGAGTTTCCTCTGAGGGTTTATGGGTTGGTTTGCTTTTTTTCCTCAGATCTGATACTCAACATGAATCTTTTCATCACCTTAGCAATATACACAGATCAGCAAAAATACCATTTTGGCTAAGATAGCATCTAGCTACATCAGCATTTGTAACTTAACCTTGTTCAACCTTCAGTTACTGGGGTGGCTTGGTCTGCGTACGCCAGGTCTTGTTTTGCTACGAATGCCTCTCGAGTCCTGAACAAAATCTTCATCCAGCAAGTACCTTTTCTTTTTTTCAGTACTGCCCTACATTATGCAGCCCGTTATTTCATAGAAACCAGAACTGTTCTGGTTGGAAGAGACCTTCAGGATCGAGTCCAAATGTTAACCCAGCACTGCCACATCCATCACTAAACCATATCCCTAGATAACATAACTACATGTCTTTTAAGTAACTCCAGGGATGGGGACTCCTCCACTGCCCTGGGCAGCCTGTTCCAAGGCTTTACAACCCTCTCTGTGAAGAGAGTTTTCCTAATATCCAACCTAAACTTTCCCTGGTGCAACTTGAGGCCATTGCCTCTTGTCCTATTGCTTGTTACCTGGGAAAACAGACCAACCCCTACCTCACTAAAACCTCCTTTCAGGTGGTTGTGGACAGCGAGAGTCTCCCCTGAGCCGCTTGTTCTTCAGACTAAACAATGCCAGCTCCCTCAGCCACTCCTCACCAGACTTGGTCTCTAGACCCTTCAGCAGCTTTGCTGCCCTTCTTTGGACGCGCTCCAGCCCCTCAATGTCCTTCTTGTAATGAGGGGCCCAAAACTGAACCCGGGATTTGAGCTGCAACCTCACCAGTGGTGAGTATAGGGGGATGATCACTTCCCTGGTCCTGCTGGCCGCGCTAGTGCTGATACAACCCAGGCTGCTGGGTTTTCATTTTGGTATTTCCTACATGACAGAAGAAACGGTATAATTCCTGTTCTCTGACTACTCTACTACATGGTGCAAAACCAGTTTAATTATAAACATTATAGATATTTCCCCAATACTGGAATAATCACCAGTACTACCTAACCAGGGCATATTTACCCCAGCAAAGCCCTTTTGGACTTGTCAGAAAGCACAATTCCAATTATTATAGCAGCAATCATCCAAGTCCAAATTTTATTTCACTGGGAAACCTCTAAAATGTTGTGTATTCTTAACACTCCCTCCTTCCCCAAGCGTGTTCACAGTGGGCATCTCTGTTATTGTGAAGCATGGTACCAGCACAACTCACCTTCACTTCCAGTCTTTACTTTTAGTAAGGAGCAGAGGCCCTGGTTCAGACTGTGGTGCTGCAGTGCTGAGTGCAGTACAGAGTCTGAAGAAAGAAGCTTCACTTCCAACACAACAGCTCAATAGTAAAGAGGAAGAGCAGCAAAGCCCACTGCTGGGAGAGCAACAGAATAAGACATGAGCCATGACACCTCAGGCATCTCCTTCCAGACCTAGTGCTCTGCTAGCTGGACTGAGGATGCAGATCCTCACCTCTATGATGCTGTAGAATAACAGATTCTAGTAAAAAAATAAAATAAAATTAAAAAAAGTAAAGATCCTAACATGTTGATTGCTGCTCTTGAGCAACTCCAGTCTTAGCAAAGAACAGTACAGCTCCTTTTAAACTTTTTTTTCCTCTTGGGGTGCTACAAGGTTTTACTTTCTTAACATAAAGCAATCAATTAAAGTTCTTGGAGACAATGAGTATCACCGTCTACAAACACTTCTAGCACTGCATTTTTAGGAAATCATTCTGATGGCATCCAGGTAGAAAAGAAGTGCTAACATGGCAAAGCCAAGCAATCCAGCAATGAGCAAGACTTGGAATTACTCTGCAAAATGTAAAGCAAAATCGTCTCAAAAAGTAGAGGTAAAAGTACTTGTTCACTTGCAGAGACAGCCTTAAAAAGAAAAATTCAGAAGCAACTAGAAAAACAGTGATTTTCCAAGTTTAATTTTGTTTTGCAGGTATAAGATCATTACTGCAAATGGTTTGTCTTGACCAGGCAGAACAATTAAGACTTCAAGGAAGGGAACGGTTACCCAAAAAAACCCTAAACAAAAACAACTTTTTTTTTTTTCTGTCTATACTCTGCTTTAGGTAAACTGACATCATAAGTCCTTTAACAACAGCACTGCTCAGCTGCACTCCCAGTCCCACATTGACAACAAGGCAATTCTCCGAATGCAGAGAAGATAAATGGAGTTAATGCCACTAAGCAAACATGACATTTTTGTTGTACTGTGATCATAGATGAGTCACTAAGTAAAATGATTAATCACAAATCAATGTTACTAGGCTCATTTAGAGATGATTCTCCCTTTGCAAAGCAGGTAGAAGCTCTAAATTTATAGGCTAATGGGTTTATTCTAGCTGTAGCAGTCTCGTTATTGGTCTTCAGCTTCAGAGTCTGCAGGAAATTTGTGCGCAATTAAGCTAAAGCGAGGACCTCCTTAGACACATTTTGGCACTTTTTTATCTGATGGTCTGTTGTGCAAATATATAAACGAATTGAAGCATTACGGAGAAATTACAGCTAATGTAATACGAAGAAAAATAGACATACACCAGAATTTTAATACATATGCCAATAAGGTATCTGGACCATAAATCACACTCATTTTCTCAGTCTGCAAACGGGTTTATCAGCCCCCAAATGGGTTTGTGCTAAGATTTTAGACCGCTTCGTTTTCAGGTGACTGACATTTGTAAGTTCTACAAACAGTTTTACAATCTAAATTGTTTCAGGAGGAAGTACTGGGATTCGTTGAGTGACATGTTTATTGTAAGTCGTACACACTGTGAATACTTTGTATTTGGTAAATAAATTCACCTTATTTCAATATTAGGCGTGGGGAGGATATTCTTTCAAACTTCATAAAGGCTTGCTAGCACCATAACGCTTCTTTTCTCACCTTGAATCTAATGAAATTAAACTCTCACATAGTCTCATGCTGGTCTCTACCTGCCTACTTAATCAGGCAATATAAAGTGTTTCTGGAGAGATCACTTCCAATCTCCAAAGGCTAATTTTACAGGGCAAAAGACTGTACCAGTCCTAGATATGACAGACCCTGGATCCCTGTACTTTCAGACAGGGACTATTTCAAAGCAGAGCTGGCTGAATTTTAAGCATGATTTAAAGAACATTAATTAAATACATGACAATTTGATCAACTTTAGTGTTCCATTTTGCTTTCAAAAGGGAGTCACTATATAATAAATATAGTCATGACTGTATGGTGACAGTCATATAGTAAGTGACTTTGGACACTCCTCACACACCCAATGTTTCTGCTCTACTCAGCTGTATTTGCAATACTAGAAGTCACACAGCCATCTGGAAGACACAAGGTTTGCACTCACACTGCAGTTAGATTCTCCACAACGTTGCAGTGTTAAAGAGGGGATGTGGTGGAGGTCCCCAAGCTGTTCTGCATTCTATTAGAGCAGAGAGGAGTTGCCAAATAGAACTACCCAAGAGTTGTGAGGTCCTAAGTGAAAATAACCTCTTTTAACTGCTAAGCAGCTCATAATGCTCTTGTCAGGAAGTACCAGCCAGGCTGTGAACACACCACTGTGTTCTGACTTAGGAAAAAGGTCAAGTACAAGGGTTTTGGACTTGCACAAGACTGTCCTGTGTGCAGAGCATTCATTGCTCGAAGAATACACATCCTCAAGATAGTAACTGACCTATTACACCTTTAGATATCTCTTGAATCAAATCTACAAAGTGATCTAAACTCTGTCTGTAGATGGAAACTGAGCAGCTTGTCTCGGCTCTTCCTTGGCTCCCACCATGCACAGTGGAAGGTGAAGCAAAACCCTGCGAATAATCTATTCATATCTACAGTGAGCAAAGACAGCAAGGGCTAAATCAACTGCCTTTTAACTAAGAACTAATGATTTGTATGATGATGCTTCTGTCAAAAGAAATAATTGCTGCGAAGATAGTGCTTTTTCTCTAGGGAAAAGACACAGGCTCAGGAAGCTGCCTCAGACCACCCTGCAGCCCGTGTGGGTCAGGCCCACCAACAGCAGCTTCCCAGCTGAACATAAAAAGCCACCTCTCTACTACAATAACATGACAATTTTAAACCAAAGACCTTTTAAGTCATACACTGAGCAAAGTTTTATACAATTATTTCATATGACAACTAAAACTTATATTTCCTTCTGCATTTTGCTTTTATGACAGCTACTGACACAGAGAGGAGGATGAGTCCCTAGCATACCTGCACCATCATGTATGAGTGCTAAAGCCTTCCTAGTTCTGCACAAGGCCATTAGAAGCTTGACTTCCAAGAACCTGAGACTCCAGGGAGAACTCCTGACATGTTCTCTGTGGTTCTAATAGGCATTAGTAAGCTTTTTTTAAAGCTAACAATAATTGTCAGACAAGAGGAAAAAAAAAAAAAAAAGAAAACCAGACAACTACAGAACAGCCCCTGCTGAAGCAGTATTTTTCTTTGCTCCAAAGGGAGCCCCAAAGCCATATTCAGAAGTTATTATTCAAAAAAATAAAGGTAATCAAAGCTACATCTTCTTTCCCCTGCCTTCCAGAGACAGACAGGTAACTACAGTATGAGACTTTGTGCATTAAAACTGCCTGCTTGTTTTCTATCATCACTTGGTATTTGCAACTGCAAAATCCTCAGTCCACGTTGAGGAAGGCTGAATTTGGAAAAGACCAGGGAATACAAAGCATCAATACAGTGTGCATACAGAAGTTACCACCAGGCATCCTTCAACTGCAGTAAGAACCATCGTGCAGGAATCAGCAATCACCGCCAACAGGAAAAGCAAATTGTTTCCTTAGTCACTGGAAATGTTCTGACTATAAAGCAAACTCCTAACAGACCCAATGTAAGAGGAGAAGCAAGTCTCAATTTTTTAACAGGATACGAGGATAACGGAAAGCGTTTGTAGCAAAGCAACGTTGGCAGGTGTAGCCTCAAAAGGCGAGTAAGGCGACCCCAGTGCTCCCCCTAGTGACAATCAACGTGGGCCGGTTACTTGCCTTTCGTTCAACTCCCAGCAAAGTGGTGGTCAAACCACATGTCAGCCACGGCAACAAATCTTCTTCCTCCCAGAAACTTTGCAGCAATACGGCTGGCACTTCAACTGAAGCATCATTAGAAATAGTCTCCAGCCAAGATGAATTATCACGTTTAAGCCTCAGAGACGTGCTCTGCAGTATGAGAAACACGTTTTTACACCAGTGGTGCTGCCAGGTGCAAGGCACTGCAGCATGTCGAGAAGAGCAGGAAATGAGGGCTCAGATCAGACATATGGATTTGAGTTTAAATTCAATCTCAGCACCAGTGAAGTTATTTACAAGAGATTAATGTTCTGTCAGGATGGGGGGGGGGGGGGGGGGGGGGGGGGGGGGGTTTGTTTTGTGGGGGGACACGGGGACCGCA
>WTSP01020171.1:0-11334 GCA_025331215.1 Actenoides lindsayi
CTTTTGAGGTCCCTTCCAACCCTTAACATTCTGTGATTCTGTGATTCTGTGATTCTGTGATTCTGTGATAACAATGAATCATTTTGTACTGTTCTAACAGGGGAAAGGTCATGCTCACCTAAATCTTGATTTTTAATAACTTTAGAGTGAAAGTCAAAATTAGATTTAAGGTGAGGTTTTAGTTCAATATGTGCACAAACCAGAAAGAGAAAGTAATATAACACTTTTTTTTTTTCTGTTTCATGGAAATTTTATCACATAGAAAAAGCTTCATCCTTTCTTTTACATAAAGAACTTTGTCAGGAAAGTTTGCAGAAGCAAAATTTTATGCCTTGCTCATCTCATGAGTGGATCTCAATCTCTTGTAACCTTAATAGGAAAGGTTACATACGGATTGTTCAAAACTCAGTTTTCATAAGGAAGAACCCTGGAGAACAAATGATATTAGTCCCGAGGAAATTACTTTTACTGCATGTTTGTGACTGTAACAGACTGAGAACAAAAATCAATGGCTTATCCGCACACCAAGTACCCTTGAGATTATGAAAAAGCAGGGCCTGAATAACTTATTTTACTTTCCAAAAGAGCACTGGGACAAGCATAAAACAAAACCAACAATAACCCCAACCCATTCTCTGTGCAATGTTCAGTGGTTGCTGCAGCCTTGTTTTCCCAATGTATATTGCAATGCTGCAGCGTACCTGTGCCTAATGGAACACAAACCTTTTCCTCAGGTGAAGAACAAGAATGTGAGAAATACAAGTTTTTGCTCAGTGCAGATTTCTCAATTCATCTTCAGTAATTAATTTAATCTCACTGTGTATCAATTCCATACTATAAAAGGGGGGGTGTTATTTTCAACAAAATTGTGAAAATGTAAAAAATTTAGCAGGTAGACAGACATGGGAAGTATATGTAATTATATAGTTATATAACCCTTCTTTGCCCCTTTTTTTAGTTTTCATTTAGATGTCTTTATTTGTAATTTTAGTAGAAAGTAATGATATAGAAGCCTGTATTACTCTGGAGTGTCTTGAGTGCTAGTTGCATTGGAATTCTTTTCTCTTTGAGGAAATTGGGTTTCTCTTCTGGCTAGAAGCAGTGTATAGACAGTAAAAACTACCCTAGAAAGTATGAAGGCTGAGTGGCTTGCCATACTTTTTTATGGTCATCTGACAGGTGAATATTGGTCTGCAAATTGTAATTTGTTAGTTCCTGTCATAAATACTTTTTTTACTAACTGTTCTGCACAACAGATTAATGTTAGTTTTGAGTTTCTGTACAGATGACTGTACCTTCTGGGTTCCTATTAAGTCAAATGGGTGATTTTAAGGGTGTTGTTCTGCCGAAGTCCTTTCACAAACCAAACCCTGGAAATTCATGCTTTGCCATAGACTCACTGAATCAGGGTAACTCAACCTGTAACTGCTTTTACTGTAAGCACATAAGAAAAGATGTGTACAAGTTAGTGACTTTCCAGATTTTATTCATGTATATTCAATGGATATTTTTCTTTTTCTTTCTTTCTTTCTTTTTCTTTCTTCTTCTTCTTTTTTTTAAAAAAAAAAATTAAATATATATATATTTTTTTTTCCTACTGGACCTTACTTTGGTTCTGGGGGCTGACAAAAGGTTTTCTGAGACCTATTTGTGTCTGTTTAAACATTTGAGCTATGCTGGGCACCATGCCCTCACAAAACTATTTGAGGACTGTGTTCAAACACACCAAATTCATTGTTAGTCTGTGGCTACCTAGGAGCACCCAGTATTTGGCCAGACAGCCAAGTGAAATCATTATCTGACAGAGTGACTGGCAGATTTAGCCATTTGAGATGATGAGTGCGTGTCAGCCTGTCACAGCATGCACCAGCGCTGGTCTGGCATTGCACCGGTAGCCCTGTTTTCCTCCCTGTTTCAGTGATTCCCCTTTAATCACAGGTTTCCTCTTTTGTCTTTTCCTGGCAGTGTTGCCATAGCAACAGTGTCTCTTGACCACATCCTGTCTTCGTCCCATCAGGGCTACCCTTACCAGCCTCCCATCAACAAGGTTTCACTCATCTCAGAAGCTCTCCCTTAAAGCTGCTTTCCCAGCACACACATGAAAAGTTGTTGTAATCTTCTGTTGAGGTGTCTCTGGACATTGTAAGTGGAACTGCTGGGCTGGCCCCTGGTTTTATGTCATATACTGGCACAATTTTCCATGCAAGGTGTTTGTGGCAAGCTGCTCTTGAACCGTTCAGCCTAAACTCTAGGTATCTGTCAGCATTTGTAGACACTGGTACAACATGGTAGAAACAATACTCTGATTTCTTCAGTGTTTGCATCTGTCTTAATAAGGCAAGAGTTTTTTGCTTTCTGAAGGGACTTCTGAGCTTGGCTTGTGGAGCACTTATCCCTTGGAAAAAAACCACACCTTTCTGGTATTTGTTAGGTAGACCAAATAGAAACAACCACTTCCTCCTCCATGTAAATCTCTTCTTCATATTTAGACTTGACCTGATCCTGATGTTCTCCAGCCTCACTTCACCAAAGATAAACCTGCAACTTCAAAACCACTTCTTATTCCCAGGACAGAATTTTTCCCAGGCAAATAATACAAAAAGTTACAGCGGGACTTGTAAAAAAAAGTTACTACTCCTCAAACATCTTCCTCAAACCTTCTTGATTTATTGCTCTTCTGAAAGAGATTCATTCAGCAGTTATAAATTTCTCTTCTCAATAAGACCCCAGTGTGTAGAAGAACCTTTTATAAGGTTTGATGAATGTATTGAAAGGATTAATTTAAAAAAAGGTTTCCATAAATATGTAAATGCACAAATGAATATATTTTAATTAATTATGCAACAGTCTGTCACAACAGACTATTTATACAAGAGATTTCAATTTGAAAACAAAGTAATGTGTCTGTTTATTAAAATAAGGATTAACCTCATGTATGTTACATGTGCACACTGTTTTATAGCTTTTTGCCAACATCAGCAAGTGCAAACTTAAATTATAAACTTCTGTATGTGGTGCATCTAGTGAACAGGTAAGTGGGTCTGAGGAGGGCAGAAAAAAACATACAGAGAGAAAATATCTGAGAAGATACGATATAATCTATCCTGGAAATCCTGTTATTGAACAATAATTTACCTGAATCTAAGATGAAACATCTACAAGAGATAGAATTAAGATTGCCAGAGAAAATTGTATGCACAGTAAGATGTATTAGTAAACTCAATTTCCTCTGTATGTAATGTAGTCACTGGATATATGGGCCATGGGTGCTGCTTGACATTGCCAAGAGTACTATCCCAAGATACTGCTGTATCTTATTGCCCATTAATCCAGTAGATAGGTAACTGAAGAGTAGTAATAAAACTGGTTAAAGTGGCAACCTGTTACTCTAAGTAGTAGAGGGGGTAGGATTACACCAAATAGATCTAATAATTTTAAGTGTAGAAACATAACAATAGACTTTAAATTAGCTGGTACAAAAGAGTCCTTAGGGAAGTCATTGTGAATAATCCTTTAAAAGTGTCATTTCATTGTCTATAGTGTTCAAAAAAGGAAGTTGGATCAGGAAAAAAGTTGAAAACTGGAAAGGAAAACTTTGTACTAAACTCCCTGGTGTATGTATATCCTGAACATTTTACAATTCTGGTCACGGTATCTCAGAAAGAACCTCAGTGGACAAAAAAGGTACAGAGAAGGGAAAGAAAAATAGCTAAGGACATAGAATAGTCTGCCTACTGAGTGAGAGTAGTCCAACTACAGTATGTTTTATCTTGGAAAAGAAATAATCACTAACAAAGGTAACAGAACACAAATGCTGTGAACAGTGTGAATAGGGAATAAGTTTTGCTGTTTTTTATAATACCAAAACTAAGAAATACTCAACCAGATGATTAGGTAGTACAAAGACAAGACAAAAAAGAAAAAAAAAAAAATTATTTTCACTCACCAGTTAATTGAAGTTGTAGAATTCATTGTCACAAGATGTTGTTAAAATATAACTGATTTTGAAAAGTATAAGTGGGTTGAAAATAGGATTCAACAAATTTGTGAACACACCTTCATCAAGGGCTACTGAATAAGAAGTTCATATGTGGCTGAACATGGCTGATGACCTGTTTGGTTTGGTAGGACTATACACTGGGGAAGGACAGCTCTGTGTTCTTTCCCAGGGCATCTGCCACTTTGAGTGAAAGAGCTTTCAGGTCACACAGGCTTTTGATCTGGTCCCATACAGCTATTCTAATATACCTTCTGATGTGATGGGATGGAGATGGCATTGCCTTGTCCAGAAGAATAAGTTTTTCTCGACACGACTAAATAGACTGAGGTAAGTACACCACTAACATAGCTCTAATGCTCCATTTCTACAGCAGTAGCCTATGATGATGGCTTTCTGTAAACATAGGCAGTGTCCAAAATACATGTCTAAATATTCTTTAAGGGTAAGTTTCCCATAAAAGAAAAAAAAAAAAAGTTTAGTATTTTTTAATATTTTATTTAGCAATGAACTTCAAAAATGTTATTTCAGTATATGTTTAAAAAAATAAAATTTCAATAATTTTATTTAAGTGAAATCATGTAAGTTTTCTAGTTGTCATAACTTAGAAATGTCCCTGACCTATCAAGTAGTGGTAATAAAATGAAATAGAACAGGTCAAATTCCTGTAGATCTATGTAGACATTGAATTTGATCTTAAATAATTCTCTGCATCTTTTCCATCAAAGCTCTCAAAGTACTTTGGACTTATGTGGCTTGAATCTTAGATGGGTTGTTGAAGCTTTTTTCCTAAAATGTACCACCATAAAATGGTATTTTTTCAAGTTCATTTTCATAGGCTTTTTTCCCCTGTTGCTTTGGGCATTCCTGGTAACTGAAATCCTGGGTGGCACTCACTGTCTGGATGTAGCCACAGGAAACAGAAAAATTGCAGTTTATTATGTTACAGTGGGGTACCTATGAAAATGTTCATATACACTGCAGTCCTATTGAGACTTCCAGTGAAGTGTTACGCTGTTCATTAATTACAGAAGAAAATCAGGCCAAGAAATGGATTCTAGCTCCAGAGATTATTATATTCCTGTTACGACCATGTTGTGCTAAGGAATAGCATACCCTCTTTTCACTTCAGATGAATTTCAGTTTGCACTGCCAGACACCAGTATGCAGTATGGAAGACTCTAAACTAAGCCAGCCTGTGGACAAAATTTCTCCAGGTAGATGTAAAATCATACCAGGAACAAGTCCCCTTCATGTATATTTTTTTCCAAAGCTAGTAAGAATTTTGCTATTGTTTGGAATAGTAGTAACATAACTTCAGCATTGATAGCTGCTTAAAGATGGGGATATGCTTTCTTTCTGATACAATTATTCTCTGAATGGAGAAGTGAATGACATTGGTTCTTCATTTTGCTTTCAGTTTTAGGGGAGCAAAGGAGCACAGCAGATGGGAGCTCTTATTATGTTTCAAATGTTTATGCTGGGGAACTGTTAAGTGGGATGTCACATCCTACTTCATCCGTCATAATGAGTCAATGCATGTGAAGAGTTCAAGATGTTCCCTTCAGCAAAGTGAGGCAGTGTGTGCCAGGGAGAACAACTCTGTGGGTTTGTATTCACAAATAACTGTAAGTACTTAAGGAAAAGACAGAAGTACAAACCTGAACAACATAACACTCTCCCAAGGTCAGATAGCAGTGTTCGGAGAATAATAATGAAGGGTACAGTGTCCTAACCTCAACTACCACTCAGTTTTTACTTGTCTAACCTTAGCAAGGAGGAAGAAGTAGAAAAGACCCAGAAGTGACAATGAAAATGATCAGCGGTATGTGAAGAGTTTCTTGAAAGAGAAGATTAAGCAAGGTAAAAGTAGCTCATTCCTTGAATGTATAGCAGGAAGCATGATAGATCTGTTAAGAGATGGGTCTATAAGAGAAAGTCTGACAGAGGCAATGATTTGGATTCTTCTGTTTATTTTGTTACACACTAATTCACTGGGTAGTTACAGAGTACTACATAAATAACAACTTACAAAACTTCTATCAGGCTCTTTTCCCTTAACATTATTTGGCACAAAATACCTGATGGAACCTACTGCTATAATATATTATTAAAACAATGCGCCAATAGCAGTGTTAAAACTGCAGTAGCATGTGAAAAAAGGAAGCACTTACTTATTTTCCAAAGGACAAAGTTTCATAAGAGCTCAATCCTTGCACTTCAGGATATAAATTAAGAACTAATTAAGTGGGAATACAAACTAACTTTCATCTTAGTCATGAGGGCTTTTATTGATTGCACTTCATAGCTTTCTCTAAAGTCTTGTCAGACACTGGCCGACACTGGTGACAAGTCTGACAACATGTGACACTGCCCTGATCTTATATGGCAAGTTTCCCAAAAACTAGAGAGCAGTGGGGTTGGGTTGCAGTATCATACTTTACCTGATATGCTTGTCAACCACAAAATTGAAGAAGTATGAAGTATGAAGTATAAAGAAGTCATGTTTTAGGAAGCTTCATGAACTGAGATAAAACTGAAATACAGAGCAAGGCTTAGAAGGCAAATTCTTAGGATCTGATGTTTAAGTAAAAAGAATGAAAAAAGGGTTAGGGTTGTGATCAGACCCCAGCTGTCTGAGCCATTTCTCATTACATGGAGTTATTCTCAATAAAATATTATCTAAAATGTTATCCAACTACACTATCCCTGGGCAGAAAGGCCCTTAGTTGCCCAACATAAATATGTCAGGACTGCTGTCCACAAATAAGTGAGCTTGGGTCTGGTATTGCACAGCTGACCTCATAGTTCCATTTTTTCACAGCTTAAAAATCTGAGTTTACCAGGTTTGTGGGCAGGCTTTGCAGGCTGCTCTGAGCAACATGTTGCTACAGCGACATTGTCATGACCTATGGAAAGTATAACAAGCTTGGTGCCAGCTCAAGGTTTCGTAGTGTTGTTCACAATGAATGAGGACACCCTCAGGGAGAAAACAATCAATTCTAATGGCAGTAAAGATTGAAGGAAGTCTAGGATGAGCCACTGAGGAGAATCAGATGATCAAGGCTGGAAAAGGTCCACAGCTTCAGGACTTGCAGATAAAAGAGGGACAATTGAAGGGGTTCCTGGGGTTTCTGTGGCCCGAGGAAAGGCCTGTGGGGTTCCTGTGGAGCTCATATAGGCTTTGAAGCACTGTTGGTACTCATGGGACTATTTCTCTCTCTCTTATTCCTCAGCTTATAATTTTCTGGAAGAAAACGTCATGCCTCTTTACCTGTGACTGTTTCTTGTCTGGTAATGGAGCTTCTTCGTCCTGCCCCTGGTGACCATGTTACCTGTGAAATCCTAACAAAAGTCCCCTCTCCCTTCTGCACTAGTATCCTGCTGCTGTGGCCTCAGGGGCTTTTGCTCACCTGACCTGTTGTTGCTGTATGAGAGGAAAGGAAGGGGACATGGCAGGGGTGAGACCTTTTCCTGCGGTAGGGAAAGAGCAAACGTAAGTGGGTGGAGAGAAGCCAGACAGGAGAGCAGTGGCAGAGGACTTTGGAAGTTGAACTTGGAGGGTTAGCACAATGTGTTGCTCAAATACCAGACCTTCTCTCTTCTCTGTTTCTCCAAAGCATGGACCCTGCGGTGATCAGCAGTCAGCTACTGTAAGCAAATGCTGATTTTGTCTATACATAAATCCAGTCTTTTACTTGACTGCATGTGTTTGAGCTACAGGCATCTCTTTGGCTTACAGCAATAGTCTGAGCTCACCTTACACTGTCCTGGCACTTTTTTGAGGGTGGGTGACTGGGCTGCAGGGAGGGAAATGAAAGGAAAGGCTATCTGCTGCACATACAGAAAGCTCCTGCACATTGTCGAAGTTGTTTGACTGAGACTTAGACAAACATCTTGGAAAAATCCAGCCTCCACACTTGTGTGCATCCCACAGTAAAGTGCAGGCACATATTTATCAGAAATCTATTACATACCAGATGGTAGAATAAAGTGGTTGTTTAAACACACTGTGACTTAGGGTAACCTGGGATAGCACATTCTCAAAATATGCCGCATGTGTTTCTTCACAGATCTCAGCTAAAGTATAGCGGTGAATAACTTCTTAAAAATTCTGGTACAACAGCATGTCTTTTGTTTCTTACATGTTATCTAAGACTTGCTGCAGCAAATACAAGGAAGGAATTAGATCTGGAATTGAGCTTCGTTTAATACAATGCTGAAAGAGAAGTTTTCTTTTAAAGCATAGGCCTACACCTGTGCAGTGGATGAAGTCCTGAGGGACTTCCGTGTTAGAATCTAAAGCACTAAACCACCATCAGATTATCTGTCTGATCTCCGCTGTAGGCCAAATCTGTGCCCTTTGAAATGTTCTGGTCCAGGACACACATGAGGTCTGCTTGGGCACAGAGGTGTTGGTCAGATGTGGAGTGAGCATGCTTATGGCGGAAGAAATGAGAGATATAGTGGGTTCACATTCCTCCATCTTAGGGCTCTGTAATGAAGTGATGTCAGTCAGCGTGGTCAAAATACTCTTTGATTAGCACCTATGCGTGAAGAACAGCTCTCATTCCCTACTTTACTTAGCTGTGTTGTGCCTGCTTCTATTCATGGTTTATAGAATAAGATGGAGGGCTTTATAAGGCAATGATTGCAGCAATTCTCTTTCATAAGCAAAGCAAAATCTACTGGGGAAAAGGCAACTTGCCCTCTACGCAGCATACCACTGCCTTGTCTTGATGGGTCAGTATTCTGTGATTCAGAGACCCAGATGAACTCCTCCAAACTTTAATCATTAAGAATTTGCAACGTATTAGGCACCATCTTCCTTGGGGATGAGCTTCTCAGAGACTCTGATCTACTGAAGTACTCCATAAGAAGATATTTCTTATAGAATTTTGACATGTACTCTTTCATAGTTTCTTAATTACTTTTCTCAATTCTCAAGTCTTCAAGTAAAAAGAAAAATACAAAACATTGCACATGAATACTTGGTATAGGTTTGATTGTTTGCACGTTCCTCTCTATTACATAACTGGTTTTCCCTTCACTTGAAAGAAGTGTTATTACTCACATGTGATTCATAATCCTCTCCTCCACCTCGCATCTCCACTTTCCCTCCTGAGCATGATCTACTAAATTTTCTGACAATATTTATTGAATTACTTTCCCTGTCTGCTAATGCTGTGGAGGGAATATGGGCAGCAGAGAGCACGCCAGTCTCTACTCTCACTTGCCTGTTATCTGAAGAATTATGAACTAATTTTTCCTTGCACAATCTCCACCTCAAATAAAGTCCAAAGAGACTGTTACACCTCAGCTGGTCTTCCTTATAACAAATTTTGGTTGCCAGATTTATTGACCTGATGTCCATGCTAGAATCTTGGCTCTCAGAATCCGTTGGGTGACAGTCAGAACAAATGCCTCTGTAAGCTGAGTGGCCTGGATCTAAACGTGACTGCAAGACAATAAAAATGCAATTCACAGTGCAGTTACTTGTACACAATCTCCCTCTAGAGAAAAAAACCCCAACTTTTAAATCTGTCAACAATAGTTTTGTCACTAGGCAAGATTTCTTGTGACTAGTACTCCATTCTGTCAAGCATATGGTCAACAACTTGCTGTGTCAAAGGAGCAATAGCACGTGTCTGTAAAATGCAAAACATCACAGGATTAATTAAAGAAGAAGAAGAAGAAGAAGAAGAGATATTAAACAACAAAAAATGTATTATAATTCTCTTCTGCCAGTTCAGGGCCTAGCATAAAATATGAATTTTCTTGATTCCATTTAGACTTTTAACATACTTGATTACCTTTTTTCCTTAAAAGCACTTAATCTTTGCCTTGTTATTTGCATTGTTTTGTAGAAAAATTAAAAAACCCCAAAATATCTATGTGTCATCACTGCTCTTTCCCGGTAAGCTAAGCATATGTAGTGTAAAATAGCTTGAGACTATGTGAAGTTGTTTTTTTTTCCTCTGGCTCTGACAATTAGAAATAAAGATATCTCTTTCAGGTATTTGCCAGAAGCATTTTAAATACAAAGATTTAGGACCAGAGGACAAAGAATGGCATCTCGATACTCTTTCAAGCCTTGTATTCTGTGACCTCAGTGACTTCACTTTTCTTCATTTATGACTACAGGGTGGGTGGGGAAAACATGCACAAAATCCATCATTTTTGCATTTAGATTTTAATGTGATGATGACTGGACACTTCAGACCCTTCTCAGATTTCATATGGGGCTGAGACACCTATGGCAAGGGAAAGTCTAACAGCTGTCAAACTAAAGACATTGGTGGGATAACATTACAAGTGTCTGTGGCCTACAAATTGGAAATCACAGGGAGGAGAGTAATTTGTCAAAGGGCTATTCAGTGGTTAATTTTCATGTTAATTGTACCAGAAAGAAAAGAAAACAAGTAATATTATTAAGAGCAAATGTAGGATGGGATTAAAATGTAACACATGGAATTATTGATAAATGGTCTCCATGTGATTAATACTCCATTCCTATTCCATTTTGGTTATTAAATGAGGTTACTGAGATAGAAAAATAGAACTACACTGTGAAATAGAGCAATGTTTATTTATTAAAGCAATTGAAAATAAATGAAATAATTAAAAACAACTTCTAAAAATATACAGATGAATAACAACTCATGGAATGAAAGGTTAATGAGTGACCACATGTATTATTGAAATATAGCTGTCAATAGTTTTAACAGGATTTCCATTTTAATCTGGAAGAATAAACTATTGTTTGTACAATATTCATATAATGCAGTGCTTTCTGGTCTATGACTAGGTCTCTTGAGCACTGCAATAATTAGTAATGAATTAGTAAAAGAAATAATGAGTAATGTGGAAGCCACGTCTTGAGTAAGAAATACGATTCCATTGTGGCATTATTTAGCCTATTACGAAGAACACAGAAAACTTCAAAGGATATTTTTATTCCATAGTTGCAAGACAAGAGTGGATCAGTATTAACATAATTTAGTAATTAAAATTAAAGTGATAATTCAATAATGTATGTTTACTTAATGAAGAAAACCTGGCTCAAACAGTATTATTGTCTACTTAATACAAAAGATCCTTAAAAATAAAGAAACAAAATAAAAATGCGTATATTGGAGAGAAAAATACAGTTATATTAGCAACTGGTTCTACTCAAGAATATTCTTTACTAAATCAAAGCAGAGGATTTAAAAAGAACATTCAAGGTCATTTGCCAGCTATTGCTCAAGCTTATAGAGCATCCCTATGTGCATATTCCAGAGAATCACAGAATCACAGAATCACAGAATGTTAAGGGTTGGAAGGGACCTCAAAAA
>WTSP01020171.1:20074-37369 GCA_025331215.1 Actenoides lindsayi
TCATCTGCAAATTTACCAAGGGTGCACTCTATCCCCTCATCCAAATCATTGATGAAGATATTAAACAGGAGTGGCCCTAGTACTGAGCACTGGGGGACACCACTCATGACTGGCAGCCAACTGGATTTAACTCCATTAACCACAACTCTTTGGACTCATCCATCTAACCAGTTTTTCACTTTGAAAATATCTGCAACAATGTTCTTATTTCTGCTGTTAATAATACCTCCTAACTCAAATTCTCAGTTTTTGCTCATCAAGGTTATAAACATTCCTGTATTTAGTAATAAACTGTTTATGCTGAAATCTATATTCATCACTTCACCTAGAAGACCCATGTTTGTTGAAGTCTAAGAGGCCTATCTTGCTGAGTCAATAGTAACATGCAGCTTTCTATAGTCAAAGGCACACAAGGGCGTGATGTAACTGCTCTTATAGCTAGTGCTCTTAACTTCTCATACTAAATGACAGATATATACTTATGGCAAGACTGATGGGGAGTGGAACTGGATATAAAAATGAGACTGTCTCTAGCAAGGTATCTTCATGCTCTAAATGTGTCTTCTCTGCTTAATCACGTAAGTGTTATTGTAAAATTGCTAAGAATAATGTATACAGATTTCAGGACTTCTGGCAATATTACATAATGGAACTTTACATGAATAGGTCTTACAGGATAAGAATCTGGGAGTGTTGGCTGGTCTTTTAATAAAAAAAAATAAAAATAAATTTGTCCTTCTATAGATGTGTGACTGTAGAACAAAAAAACACTTGAGTGTTTACCAAACTAATCTCAAAATCTGGGAACTTCTGTGTAAATAGCACTTCCTCTCACGTGTTTTGAATCACAAGGATAGTGGCAGACTGGTTTATTAGTTCACAGAGAGAAAAACTTTCCCCAAAATAAATTAGAATGATTGTTTATTTTAGTAATTCCTAGCAGCTTGGAGGCATGCCTTTGGACAGTCACATCATTTGTGGCTTCCTGGGTGCATTTGTAAGCACTCACCATAAAAGGTTTCATTCATTTTGGTACACAGAAGCTTGAGTCAAAGCATTCTTTATACAAATCCTGAAAAGATGCTGTTGATGTTGTGCTTTAAGAATAATTATAGTTGGATCTGTGGTCCATTATATCTTATCAGAGTATTAATGAAGTAACACAACCACCTAAACAGCCAAAGTTGAATTTTAGGCACAGAAAGAAAAATGGAAGAGTGAAAGACTGTCCTTTCTTTTATGTACTCTGGAACATTTAAAAAAGACTACTTGTGATCAACAACAACAATATATTTTTCTCCTAGAAAAGAAGATTCACAGAAGTCTAAGACTTAGATAGCAAAACCCCCAAAATAATAATAAGTGTAATACTAGTGTTCATGTGAAAAGTACTGTTGTGTATGAGATTTAGTTTGGTAGAGGAATGCAAGATTTAGACCCAGTCATTTTCTAATATAGGTAGCTCCTTTTTCGTTCAGTGGAGAATGGCAAAATTTCATATTCATCAAAAGCTTCCATACCAGTGACATTACAGGAGCCTGTTTCACAGCAATTTCACTACTGTTGAGATGTATTGTTCCAATGACTTCATAGACCATTCCATTCCACATCCTGAGCATTGAATAGACTGAAACCTTTGCACAAGGAGGCATCACAAGAATAAGATACAATGAAACACGATGCAGGCAGACTGAGTTCACAGGCTTCGGTCAAAGCTGCCACTAGGTTGTACTCCATCCCAGACTTGCCATAAAATACCAACTTTTCCCAGGGCATTTGTGGTTGAAATAAGCCTGGTAAATTGGTTATTGAGGTGTGTGCCCACTACAGCCTGCAGTTCATCACTGGCTCAAGAAACTAGGGAACTTGACTTTTATTGGTGTAGTAAGTGGAACAAGTCTTTGAAGCTGCAAATCAGCTGATCCTGGAACATGTGCCCTCAATAACAGCGCATGTTGCAGAAAAGGCAAGTCCTTTGGCATGCCTTTCTTCTCTCTGCAGTGTATTAGCTTTGTTTGTGCTATGATTTGAGCAGTTGCTCATTTTTCACATATTGCATCTGGAGTGACTCCAAGGAAACTGGGAGATAGTCTCATTGACATCTCGTTGCTGACATATTAACAAGGACTTTGGCTTCCATTTCTCACTTGCTTTCCTGAAATCTTTATATTGTCAAATAGTAACAGCATGAGGATCAACAAAACTTTACAGATTCCTGTGAAATCAGGAGCTATAAGAGCTGGTCATATTTCACAGGGTGTTTCTACTCCATTACATGATAAAATATACTCTTCTTGTCATATTTTTTGTGAAAATGTTGGTAGAAAAAGAGCTTGCAATTTGATTCCTTCAAGTGTTTGTGTTGGGACAGCTCTTGTCGCATATGTTTACAGAGAGTGAACATAAAAGGGGCCTGAGGATAGACAAAAAATCTGTTTGACTATCTGACAAATAGTTACAGAAACATTTTGCATATTTACTTATCTTCTAAAAGAAACATATTGCTATGCAACAAAAATGTGTTTACTGTAAAATGACATAGATAGTAGCACTTCGAACATACTTGAAAGAGTTGAATTTTGTAAGCAGCTCATTTGCATTGAAACACAAGAACATTCGAAGCCTAAGAGACAGCATCAAGGGATAAAAGACATCCATTGGGACAAGTCTCCATTAACCTTAGGTTTGTACGGTTTTCTTTTCCTCTCAGGAATGAATATTTGTTTAGGTATCAAATCAATTCATGAAATCATTTGGTGTCTTTTAAAGTATAGCGAGTAACTGCCTTGCCATCAGCTTAGTCTAAACCCCTCTTGAACTGACATAGCTAAATTTATATAACTTTGTTACATCACTGGCGACTTATATTTCTACCACTTCATGCAAAATAACTTTGTTCTCACTTACGGGGTAGTGCTCCTTCTCAGTTACAGCCTGAAGACTGCTGATTTTTTACTTAGTTATCCCAATAGATGGTTGGCATTCATATTCATTTTTCCTCCTCTCAGCCAGGCTGTGCCTCAATGAGGCATCAAACTGAAGCCAAATGATGTAGCACATTCAAATTTCAACCTTATTACTGAAGAGAATGCCAAGAGTTTAAAAAGTGATGGGCCTTTGAGATTAAAGAATAAGATGCTGGAAAAGAAAACTTTCAAACTCAGAAAGATGATGACTTTTACCTCTGGGAGTTCTATGTAAAAATTTCTAAGTAGCTAAATGAAAGATATCCTCAAGCACTAATGATAATAGAATGGTAAATGTAGCTATTATGATGCATACCAAAAAAACCAAACAGAAAATCATTTCAATATGTAATTACGTGATTAAAATCCTTCTTACTAACCTAATGCTCTGAACTAGTACATGAGAAAAGTGGCTGTGAAAACCCAACAAAGATAACAAATTTCAGTTACTTTTAGTTAATCAATGTGACATTAAATATATTTTGCTCAGGGATTTGTTAGCAGAAAAGAGATTTTCACCTCTGGATAGCTATGTCAAATCATGTCTGGGCTCAGATTTGAAAGTTGTTACACCTCCTGTGTAGCTGTGTAGCAGTTTCTCTGATTTCCTATATGTTTTTGTAAAAAATGCAAGCCTTTTCTGCTGGTTGCAGTGCAAGAGGTTAAGGTTTCCTGTTGATTTGATTGTACAGCTCATGGACTTGCAAATTTGAACTTAAAGGTAAAAATAGAAATCTCTCTTAGATATTGCTCTTCTAGGAAGCATCTAGATTCTTCAGTGATATTTGCTGAGGCTTATGCTATCCCTGCTTTATGCCTTAAAAAGTGAAACTAGAGATGTTTGAGGCTAAAAAGGAATCTGGATGACAACCAGGTCTAAGCAGGTAAATTACTGAAGAGGTACATGGTGGATGTCCACACTGGAGAAGGTAAGAAACAGCAAACTAACATTGTCACAGGAAATTTTCATGTTGGTATCCATAATATGGGCACAATATTCTGATGACATACAAATGGATTGGCTGCAAATGTTGCAGCCTGCCCTTCTGTGGAGATCCGTAAGAACAAATTAAACTACCATCTATTAGTAGTAACAAGATATTAACAGTGACCCTATTTTGGGATAAATGTAATCAACTGGATTACCTTTCCTGTTCCTTTATTGTTGTGTTTTCCAATGATTCAAGGTCATCTCTGTGAACAGCTGTGCTTTCTTAATCTCTAATATTCACACAACAGTTAAAAAAAGATGACCATTATGTCTGATAATAACTGAGACAGTTAAAATCATAATGTTCTTATATGTGTTAGTAATAACAGAGGAAACATAGGTGAATTAAAATTAGGTCAAAGAAGAGCAATTATTACCTTTGCTACCAGTAACACCAGTGTCCCAAGGGGCTTTCTTTTTCTGTTTATGGGGTACATCTTGCCCACACCAGCAATACTACATGAAAAGGGGCTTTAGCTGAGAGACATTTCATTTATAGCAAATATTGAAACTTTACAGATGCTTGCCTGCAGCTGTACAGAAAAGACAAACAGCCTCCAGACAAGCCAGCCCCACAGAGCTTTTTACTTGCTTAGATTTAGCAAGATATATCTGAATTTCCACGCAGATGGAAAATGAGAGCTAGGATGAGACATTAATAGAACCTACTGGGAATCAGGGTCCTGATGTTGCCAGAAGCGAAGTCCCTTCAACTCTGTGCAGTGGGGAAGACATAAGGTTGCACAATGCTCTGCTGAAACAGGCCATGGAGAACAAGATCCATCAAAGCCCCATCTCGGCAGTGTCACTGGCTAAAAAGAAAGCAAGAGACTTCTGCAAGTACTTATAGAAAAAAATGTGTGGAAAGAAAACAGGAGGGAAAGCCTGCTCTGTCACAAAATGTCCTAGATATGTGTTACAGAAAAAAAAATTCTTATGTAGAAAGCTGTGCATTTGTATCCCAGAAGATGTTTTGGCCCTGGAATAGTCCGGTTAAATTTGTCCCAGTGTGGATGGACAGCAGAGTTATCCTAATGCACCAAGCCTGATCCTCAGCTTTATTTCATTTCCACTGGATGAACTTAATGTAAGGTCCCTGTGGGAAGTCCCCCGAACTGGAGGTTTGGCTGATGTGGCACAGAGATGTAATGGTCCATGACTCCTTGGCATCCAGGAACATCGGGGGCTTCCCACAGGGAATGTCCCCAGGAAACACTAGGGGACAACCCCAGCTATGGGCATTGGGCACCTCTCTGGGAATGGGATGTTGTCCCATTGGTGGAGTCAGGATCAGGTCCTTGGAGGAAACTGGGGTCAGATCCAGCCTTATCACCACAGGCTGGACAGTGCATGGCTGCCAGGCCCAGCCCTTCTGTCCATGGAAGACTCACAGTCCTGGTCCTGACACTTAGACTCTCTTTTCCTCATTATAATGAAGCTTGAATGGCTTCACAGATTTAGTCTCATCCATCTAGTGCTTAAAATTTGCAAGATGTGACTCAAAATTCCTGTGATCTCTTCCTTGGTAACCACAACTGCTTATTTGACCACTGCTGCTGTGTCCAGCTGTGTCACTCGCATCTTCATCTTTCCTTACTTCCGTGAAGACATGCTGCAGGCACATAGTGCCATTCTTCAAAACCACCTCAGCCCACACTGCAGTTGCCTTCGTTTTCCTTGCCATCTCTAAGGAAAAAGGATGCACTGTGAACCTTGCTCCTCAATCTTGGCTGCCCTGAGTGTGGGCTGCTGAAGTTTGAACCTCTAATCTGGCGTGGGAGTTTGATTGACAGACTCTACCTCTGACACAGAAGGACAAAAGCCTTGAGGAATATGACTATCTTGCTTACTAATCCTGTCCAATTCTAGACATCAAGTACTTGAACTAATCTCTAGTAATAGCTACATAAAGGATCACTGCTTGAAAGAAACAACGTGATTAAGTGTTTCTTTGTGTTCTACTTTTCCATTCTCTTTTTTCTCTTTTAACTGTGGGCAACAGGGATAAATTTCTTAGTATATGTGGAAAACACCTTACTAAGAAAATTAATTTATTCAGACAGAAATATCTTCCTTTTTCTAGATACGCAGAAAATCAAATGCACTGTGAAACAGTAAGTGGAAAAGGAATATTTTCCTTGGTTTCAGTTTATTGCAGTGAAATTCACTTGCTGTGCCAGAAGTAATGTCACAGTGATGACTAATGTCACAGAGGTCCCAGGTAAGAACAAATTTTGGATTAATATTGTGCCATATTTACTGTGAAACAGAATCACTGTTCTTAGAAAGGTTGAAAATGAGCTCTTTTACAAAAATTCATATTTTCCTCCCTTACAAGTATCATGCATTTTGACATGATGAAAGATGGAAAGAAATAAAAAAGATTTCTACATCAGGAATATATAACTTCATTATATCATTTCTGTTGAAGAACATTCTATATGTCAAGATCATGCTATATACCTCTTGGGTAGCAAGAGGGGAAGAGTTCCTCAACTGAGCTGGAGATAATCTATTGAAAGGTTTCTTCACTGAAGCTTCAGTCAAACAAAGGTGTTCAGTTTCAGAGACAAAGTTGTAAACCAAAGTAGATTCTGAAGTTGTGTTAGTTTTGTGCAGTGCTCCTTAACTCTATGCAATATACATGTAGGGGGGTTTTTGCTTCCTTTTATTGTCATGCCTGGAAGATCAGTATTTTTTGCAGTGCGAGATCCATCACTTCCTCTGTGGTCAGAGATTTTCAGAGCTTATATGACTCCAGTATAGGTCAATGACCTAAGTGTTTCTTATGGCTAATTTAAAAATTGTTCAATATGAAACAAAATCAATTTCTGAAACCATTAGAAGTATTTACTATCCATTCAACATCTTAAAAATTTTGTTTGCTGTTTTCCTGTGGTGCTGTCACTTATACAGCAACAGACTTAGTGGTCCAGCCTAACACGTATTGTGGTGAGCTGGTGTTTAATGCACCTTCACACCACTGTGTGTGTGTGTGTGCGTGCGCGCGCACAGGTACACGTGTGTGTACACTCAGCTGAAAATACCAACATGGTTGGTATGTGATCATCAGCAGAAACATAATTCATTCTGTCACCTATGTGAGAAGCTGCAGTAAAATATGTGTAAAAAACTATTGGATAAATATATTTTGTGCCATAAAATTCTATCACCTGCAAAGGCAGGTGTTAATGCTTCAGGAATACACATATACCACAGACAGTGTTGCATAGTGCAGAAACTTGGAGTGTGTTTGTGTTCTTGTAGCTCCTCCTTTAGCATCTGATTATTCGTTCAGGGCCAGTGTGTTGCTGCTGCTTGTCTATATATTGACACAATTAGTTCCATGTAGAACATTTGCTTGAATCTAACTTTGTTTGCAAAGATTATTTCAAGATGATGCCAGTAGGGGTGGGGGCATTAGAGGAAGAGAGAGAGAATATTTTTAATTAGTTTTGTGTAGGCAGGAGGGAAAGGACAGATGTACATTGTAAATGTATCATTATTTTTTTACATTTTTCTTGTGATATCAAGCAGCAAATAGACCAATCACAATAGTTCAGTAGCTTTATTTGTGCTGGTTTTGGAACACTTGGCACTGCTAAGCACCCTTATGATGCCTTATTGTTGTTCCTGCTTGACATTCCCTGTCCTTGACATCTCCCTTCCCTTGAATCGATGATGACTGCCATCTTAGCCCTCAGGCTTCTCCACGGCTGCTTTCAACTGAGCTAGCCTTGTCTGTTATTTCTTGCTGCCCTACTTTTGCCCCTCACCACCCCCTCTTTTAAAGTCTACAGCAACTTTAATTCAGCTTGCAAGCTTGGCTGTTGTGGATAGCTTTTTCAAAAGGCAGGAAGATTGCACACCCGGCTGAATCTCTGGTGGAAATTCCGTTGATCTGGTGTGCAGCGTTGGCAGGGCATCAAGGGGGCTGGCTGCAGCCATCCTGCACCTTTTCTACATGGTCTGACACAAAATGGCAGTTTGAGACCAGTGTGGTCACTTGCCTGTATAATACATTTAAATATAAAAGTGAACTACTCCTGGTAGCAACATAGTTTCTCAATGGATATGGCTATCACGAGGTAATCGCACCCATGGAGGATTGGAAGCATGCATTTATTCTTGGTGCTTGATCACACCCCAAGGACATGATTATCCCATGCCAGTAGTCATATTTCTTGTTATATCTTATCACTTAATTGCAACAGCATACCCAAAAAAAAAAAAAGGGGGGGGGGGGAGGGGGTGTGTATGAAAAATAGAGATCAGGTGAGATATTGCTGAATTCATCTGTAAGAGAGTATGATGGTTTCTGAGCTGCCAGCTATGTATATTAATTAACCCTTCTCAGAGAAAATCCACAAAGGCGTACTTTCAAGAGAGATTCCCCCAGCTCCTCACACAAACAGATATGTGGTATAGTCTCTCTCTTGGTATCTCATGCACTGCTCCAGGCTCTTGATGTCAAAATATACCAGCTGAGAATGTAGGATAAGAACAGCCGTAGGCTTTCCTCTGGTCCTCAAGACATTTCAAATCTATACTTTCCTGATTAGTATAATACCCTGTTTTCATCAAGAGCACAAATATTTTTTCTCCTGGTCTCCAAACGGGCAACTTTTACAGCCGTGCATGAAAAGCCTTAGCATAAAGAAAACTGAAAAACAGAAAATTCACCTGTGAGTCTGAAGCTGTAACTTATATTTACTTTTTCCATTGTGAGAAACATTTAAACAATTCCTTAACATTTATAACTGCACATCTATTTGAAATAATTGAAATGGAAACATTAAAAGAAATTACATTTTGCTAATCCATTTACAATGGTATAAATTGCTTCTCATAGCCAACTGCCAGGCTGGCTGTTTTATTTAATAACTTTAATGCTGAGGTTCCCTGAGGCAAGGAGACAGTTATCCCACCAACTGCAGAAGGTTTTACTGAAGTGTCCCCTGGCTATTGTCCAGGGACTGTGAAGGAGCTTGGCTAACAGGTTGACTTGCATTGCCTCTCTCTGACAAATATATCTGTTATATGATTTAATGCAAACTAATTCAAAGTGAAAGAGAAAAAGGCATAAACAATGCATCCTAGAAAATCAGACTGTTTTATTAGTATACAATTGTGACTGGGTGGCTAGTAATTTGTCATTATAAAATATGTTGTTATTGCATTTTGAGATCCTGGGACTGAGCAATTATGACCTTAGTCCCCAGCAGAATCACAGATATATCTCAAATGTAACAGACACTTAGAAAGAAAAATGTCTACAAGGATAACTCATAAACATAGCCACTTGATGGTCATTGCTCTATACAATGCAACTGTATCTACAGCATTTATTCCCATATTCAGTAACACCATGGAAAATAAATCCTTCTCTCCTGTCTTCATGATGAGCTTCATTAGCCTGACTTTCTTTTTTAGGCTGTGAGTAAACAAGATTTCCCTGGCTATGACCCCTTTTTTTTTTTTTTTTTTTTTTTTTTTTTTGGTGTTGATTTAAGCGGAGTCACTCAGTGCAGGGAAGATCAGATCCAGCCCATTTTCCTTACTGTGAACTCTGCAGTGTTCTGTCTCTTTTGCTCATCATATGAAGGACAGTGTTAGATTCAGTCTTGATCCCTCTCCATTCAGCATGTTGCTAATTACTTCCATATGAGATATACTAGAGGAGCCCCAGGTTTCTCCAAAGATCGAAAAGTCGCTGACTAGCATAAATGAATCTTCTTTTCAATAGTAAGACTGCACCGCTCTACATCTTCAAGTGCTTCAAAATGTTAATTGTTCCTGAGGCTTAAAAGAGCATGCACTTTATTACAGCAGAGAAGACTGCAGAAAAATCTGTCAAATTAATTTTTTCTTTTTTAAGTCTCGGAAATAAAACATGAAGAAATTAGCAAAATATATGAAAATATGTGGAATCCATGTTTTTTGACTAAAAGTAATTAACAGTTATTGAAAATAGCTGAGACATTACCAGCTATCTTTGTATTTTCAAATTGTATTGATCATAACTGCTAACCACCTATGAATTATATAGGATCATGACTGTTTTTTTTTATTATTCCCCTCAAAGAAATATATTTTTATTTTCAGGAAAGTTGGCCCGAGGCAAAGGCTTGAAATTGTTCCCAAGCAGATACTATAATTAAGGATTGATCTGCACAGTGAGGAGAAGTTGGATGAATCAGACACTGACATTTCTTTCTTTTCACTTTTTCCTTATGACTGAAAGTCTGGATTCCTCCCAAGCAACATAAGACACTTTACTGTGTAGAAGATGTAGAGTTAGGAGTTTAGATATTCTTGATTGTCAAGGATTGTCAAAGACAGATAGGTACTTCCAGCTGGCAATTTATCCTATATCTTGTTATTGACATTAGCAGGAGCCTAGGGCAAATATTCTTCTGACTCAGACATCTCAAGTAGGTGCCTGAGGTTGAAGTGGGATGAAAGCAGGCTGAAAATTTTGGTTTAGTTTAGCAAAGCCTACCTGTTCTCAATTACTTGACTTGGAAATAGTGATAAATATTCACATACCAAATCTGTGTCACAGAGGGAGGTTTTTGGCTTGTCTTCAGTACCTTGATTCCCATCTTTAAACATATTTTCATCTTAAAAATTGCTCAGCTGTATGGTAGAAGCTGATTGGGATAGGGATCCCTATTGAAGACATGCAACCTTTCATTTAAGTGTCCCTAGTTTGATCCTAGCTCTAAATCAAATTTCATGAAGAAATGTGTATCTTTTGTAGTCAATATTTTTCTGCAGCAAATTCTGGGTCCTGAGGTCATAGTATTTCTACATATGGGGGTATATAAGGAGATGATATCTTGTGCCTTGTTCCTTCATGCTACAGTAGAAAGTAGTAGCTGAGGAAATTAATCTGCTTTGCCATGCATTATATATGCTTTGTTGAAAATTATTTCTATAAGAAATCAATTAAAGTATATATTTAATGAGCCCCATGCATTAAGAAAAATACAATAAGTCTTTCAAAATAGTACCTTGTTGAAATGTCTTAAAAGATACAGCCCAAAAGAACAAAAATGATTTGGTTATCTCTTGCCTATTGAGTTCTTTCAGCACAATATGAAACTATGTAACTATTATATATAATCACGCTATCACATACAACAATAAAATGCAAAAGGCCATAAAATAGCAGCACAGAATATCATAAATAACACTTATGTGGCTTATCTGACCCAAGACTGAGATGATAAACAGAGAGATATAGGTCATTATCTACAAATGCTTCTAAAATTCATTTTGGATACAATGAAAAGGTAACAGGAAGATAAGTCTCAAAATAAACTGGAATTTAATCCAGGGTTATTCTGTAGATTGACCTGACTCAATACATTTACTGTCTTGTGCTCAGTGAAGCCTCTATCAACATTAATCAACTTGAGATAGCTGGTGATGTTCTTGACTAACACATCTAATTATTGAACTTTGCAGAAATATTTTGGCCATTTTTTTTTAATACAACTAAATAAGCACTTCTCTGTAATACCTGTTGTTGTTGCTGTTGTTGTTGTTGTTTTGGGGTTTTTTTATGCTGTGAGAATTGATCATATTAAGATGTACTAAATCTGACAAGAAAGAAGATTCATGAAAACAGTCTTTCCCCTGGATGAAAGGACATTATCTCTAAAGGGCTCTTCACAGGAAACTGAGGAACAAACTGTATTTATAAGTCTGCAGATCAAAGAAATCAAAGTATCTTGAATACCCTGTTGTGAACAGAAGCCCAAAGGTTTGGTATCACCTGTTTGACTTGAGGAAACTGCAGTTTCATGAAATGGGTTTAGCAATACTTTTTGTCACCTTGATTTTGACTTCAAGTTCTGAGCCTTCTGGGTTTAAAATAGGTCAAAATAATTTTGTCTGTCAAAGCAGAGAATTTACGAAGATTCTAAGAGACTAAGATTATGGTCACGTGATTGATTAGTTTATTCAGGTAACAGTTCTCTTCAGTACATGGCCAAACCCAGGCTTGTATCCTGATTATTCAGTTTCCCCCTGGTGGTGCCTCTCTTGCAATGCAAGCTTCTTTGCACTTTCCAATTAAAGTCAGTGCTACTGCAATACTGAGGTTGCCAACTAGACATTCCTCCAGAACATGATTCTTCAGTGCCATGGCAGTTTTTCAACTTTTTCCCCTGCTTTACTTCATTTGCTCAGTTTGTTAAGTTGCTTGGTTAGACCAAACCTAAAACTCTACTGACCCCCAAACCTAAAAGAATATCCCCTTTATTGTAACTTTTGTTTCACACTCTGGGACAAACCACATCTGTGCTATTTCCTGACTTTAAACACACAATAATTCTGGTGTCACCTCTTAATATCCAAGTTCCTTCTGACTATAGACATATGCAACTGTTTCCAAAATGATCATGGCTACGGTGAGATTTAGGCCTACAAGGTGGATACAAATCCTCAAGGAAGCACGTATGTCCCATTGCAATCAAAATTTGTCATCTCACATATTAGACTTGGTTCATTTAACCTGTGAATTGAGAGGAAAAATTAGTTACGTGAAAATGATACAAGTAGAGGACAAACATCAATTTTGTGCAGGAAGGAGGTGGTGGTCGAGAGATTCCATCATGAAAATAAGAAAAAAAGACACAGAAAATGGCAACTGGTGGATCACTCTTTGCCAAAATCACTCACTGGCTTGTGAAGGTGTTAGTTCTTGAGAAAATAAATCAAGGTGAACTAAAAAAACCCATAGGACTCCAAATTTTGATAGTTTTGGCTATATTGCAGAAGAAATATTTAACAGCTCTCTTTTTTCTACTGAACACAAATAGTTCTTACATGCTAATTTTTGTAACTTTGTTATTTTACACCTCTTTCATGTTCTTCAATGTAGTCCTGACCTTCTGAATATTGTGAACAAATTTTATAACTGTGTCTGTATGACTACTTCAAATGCAGGGCTGTATCTCCTTATTAAATCTTGTGGAAGAAGGAGAACAGAAGAGGCCTGATCCATGGTGAACTAAGATGATCTGATGCATTAAACCAGAAGACAAAAGGAAGTCTGAGGCTAGTGCAGAATGAAAACCTTGTCACAAATTTTGGGAATAAACTGATTAAGTAGGAAGGTTTCCTAAAATTCTTTGATAAAAGGGAATTGCAAGTAATATGACTTAGAACTGTTTTTCAGCCAGTCAAGGAGCAGCCTGCAGCCTAGGTGTGCAAGGGCTTTGGGATGTGGCCCTGTGCTGAACAAGTACATCATGGAGTTCAGCAGTCTGAAACATGTTTTTCTGGATTTAAAATCTCAAAAATCTTACAGGAGACATTTTCTTACAGAATGCACTTCTCACTGATAACAGAAGCTAGAGCCAGAGCTCAGAAACTTCTCTTTGTCATTCAGAAGGGTATTTACTGAACTCTCATTTTTTGTTGTAATGGAAGGTTCAAGAGGCAATTTCTAGTCTTTCAGCTACGGGTTGTCAGGAGTAAGCTGTGGTGTACAGGGAGTCCTGGCTCGATGCATGGCTTGCTCTCTTCAGTTCCTGTAGGTCACTTTCCTGGTTTGGACTTCTGTTTCAGTCCAGGGACCTGGTCTAAATAAAGTAGTACTTCTTAATAAAGAACTGAATAAAATAGTACTTCCTGTAATATAAAGAATAAAGAATCACATAGACTGTACTATGACCATTCTGAGATTTCACAAACAATGTAAAAGGCCTTTCTTTGCTTTATTAACAGTCCATGTTTCATAATCAGAATGTTTTTGTTGCTATTGCTATATAAGAAATTAACTTCCCTGAACTGATGTATCTTATCCATATCCAGAATCTATAATAGTTGTAGCCCTTTTAACTATCCTGTAGATAAATCTATCTGAAAGGGTCCTGTAAAGGATAATAGTCCGTAAATTCTTTTGAACATTTTGCTGTGGAACAAGCACATTATGCAGTTTAGGTTATCAATGGAGTTTGGATGTCAGATGTCTTGATGTGAAAGCTTGAGACTCTAGAAAGTCACTTAGAAATGACAGCAAGCTTATTATTAGTGGTGGTGAGAGGTGTTCTGATGGGTTGATTTCCTTGCTCTTTGAAACTCAAGACTTTTGTAGAAATTATTACAATAAATTTTATTTCTGGAGTAAAAACTAAGCAGGCTCCTTTGCTAGCACCATGACCATTTGTGCAAAACACATCTTACTGATCTTTCCAGAAGGGACAGAAAAAACTTTAATCTTAAATATTTTTTGTCATTCTAATCTCTTTTTTTTCATTACATGTTGCTCAATGTCACCCAATATATTTTCTAATCTTGCTCTGCAGGGCAATTTCTATCTTTTTAAAAAAAATATTTTTCAGTTTCTTTTTGGAATGGAGAAAAAGGAAGCCAAAGTTGTGGCATTCTTCATGAGAAAAAATAATATTCCTTCTCTTAATAAAGTTCTTTCAATTCCTTTTCAGTTAGCCCATGCTGAGAAGGAGGAAAATCTGACTTGTTCTGCCTGAACATCAGATTTTCCTGAAAGCTTCTTATAGTGTACAAAGGTATGGTGGTGTGGGAGTGACAGCTTGAACTAAGGACTTTTTTTAGAGATGTTCTATCATCATGGAACAGAGCACAGGTATGCAGAGTAATTTCTGAAGATGCCTTTTTTTGGAATGCCTTTGAAGCAGCTGGCTGTTGAAGTTTCTTACCCAGTTCACAAGGAGAAAACTAATGGAGAGAGGCTCTAAATCACAATATGCTTAGGAGGAAGCATAAATCTACTGTACACCTCAGAAGTTAATTTCTTTGTCTTTTGAGGCCTTAAGCAGGCTACTTTTAAATCTTTACTCAGTCACATCAGAACATGCAGCTGTTTCCAGTTGGTAGGACAAATTATGATCATCTCAGCTAACATATTCTGACATAGTTGATAACCCCAATGAAGGCAGACCCAAGGTGACTTACTTGCTGTGTATTGTTGCACACAATATATTAATCAGCAAAGCTCTGCTTGTGGAGCAGCTTGCAATTCATCATTATGCTGGACCCAAGAACCTCAGCCTCCTGAAAAAAAATAAAAAGAAGAATCTTTTGGTCTAGGTTAGCAATCTTGCTTGAATTTTGATAATGCAAATGCATTTTGATTTACTAAAATGTGGAAATCAATCAGGGGAATATCCCACTTCCTCTGGTGTGAATGCCATAAAAGCAAGACCAGTCAAATTCCAGAGAATGGAAAGGGAGAAAAAGAGTAGGACACTTGTTCTCTCAGTCCAACTTATCACAATGGTACGTATGAGGTGAATGAGAGATCACCCATAAAACTAGGCAAGAGTCATGGGGAAAATGTGAGAAAGTGTGTGCCCAGCTGGTAAGCTCTGATGTTTTTGTGTATACTAAACACTATCCCAGGGGTTTCTGGAGGACTTAAAACGACAAAGCCAGCTGCTCTTTCAGCTCTGTGATCAGATGCGGGATTCTTTCTTCCAGCATCTTTGTTATTGCTCAAAAAACGGTGGTAGAAGAAATCAGGCTTTGTCTGTTTTTTGGGGTTTTTTGTTGTTGTTGTTTTGGTTGTTTTTGTTTTGTTTTTGTGAGATTCGTCTGCAGGTATATGAATTAAGATTTTTCTAAAAATGTGTATTTCCCAGACACATTTCAAAAATGTTGATCATTAAGCACAGACACGTGTAGAGTAAAATGTTGCTGACTTAACCTGTTGCCTAAAACTGTATTTTGAAGGTCAACTCTTTTTCTTCCCTGAACCTAAGTATTCTTGTCGGTTTTCACAGTGTTTCCTCAGTGACTTGAAAGGCTAAGTTCAAAGTTAGAGAAGTTATCACCTCTCAGGGGAAAGATGAAGTCCTCTTAAATTAGGTGAGGACAGATAAATGCAGAATATACTAATTTTTCAAACACTTTAGCATAAAATGTATTTGCTTTAATAGAAAGCCAGAGTTGCTTAGTGCAGACTGTAGGCTGTGGTTTTCAGTCACTGACAGATCTGGCCAAACTTTGTTACCCTTGAAGGAAATGGTACTTTTCCCTGTATATTCACTGGAAGGGTTTTAATCCACTACTTAGCAGTCTTGGGTTATCAGCTACTCTGCTTCTGTGGTGCTGAAAGAAATTAAAGATAAATTGTACTTCTGTTATATTCTTATTCTTGGCTAAAATATGAACATCACTGAGTCCACTTATGGCCCTCTGCAGGGCACTGGTGTCGAAATGTGGGGCAGTTCATGCTGCCTGTGTTATTGTCTAACTAGAGAGCTTCTGTCTCCTGAGATGTAAGGCTGCAAGATTTCAAAAGCATTATATTAATGCACAGTTTTAAGGCAGCCTCCTCACTGTCCTGGTATCTCAAGAGTGATTGTTTTTCAGAGCTTTGCAGCTGACCTTCAGGAATCTCTTGAGCATATAAATGGAGCTGTAATGTGCAAGAGCTTCCTTCCTCAGATGATTTGACATAACTTGACCCTGAGTAGCTTTTTGAGAATGTTTTAGGATTCACAAAACAACCAAGATGGTAAATTCAATGATTTGGATGTTGTTAGTATTAGAGTTGTCTTGGCAATGACGAATAAGCTAATTGGAAAATAAAGCATGCAACTTGAGGAAGGAATTTTCCATGGTTTAAGTTAAAAAAATGATGACAAAATCCTGTAATATATATTTATTGTAAACTAAATTGCTGATGTCTTTCTAACAGAAGCTCACTTACTAGAAAGCTAAAGCAAAAGTATTGAGAGTCCAAATCTTTAAGAATAGTCATTTCATAAAAGGTAGTGAAAGTTCAGGGTTTGCTACCATTGTAAAATTTGATTTAATGAAATTAAGAATGTAAATGAATGCCCTTAAATAATAAGTATAGCATTCAGGGCCCTAGGACAGAAATAAATCATCCTTAAAAAAGGCACACAGTGTCTCAAGATAGAGATGAGACACATTTCTGTAATGGTTTATACATTGTTGGTATATTTCACTTTGTGAAGCAGCCAGATAAAAACATGTCTATTCAGAAAAAAAGGGCATCAACATTTTACTGTAATTTTTTCAACATTTTTTCACAACTGTATGGTCGTGAAGTTATTGAGAAAATCTGCAATTTTACTCTAAAATACTTTTATTTTGCTTTTTCAATCACTTACTTGCCTTGTTTTGATTATTTGTTTAGTAACACCTGTAATCACTGGAATTTGCTAAGTACTGTGAATGTAATAAATGTACTACTGTTTCAGAAATCAGACCTGCATATAAATTAACTATTTGGATGTTAAGAATATGCTTATCAACAAAAACATCAAAAAACCCACAACAATTTCAATGCTTGATTGGTGAACTTTCACACAA